>PVKM010000178.1:98003-135092 GCA_004027735.1 Carollia perspicillata | reverse complement strand
CAGAACTTATAGCCCACAAAGCTTAAAACAGTTGTCACCTAGTCCTTTAGAAACAGTGTGCTGACTCCTGACATAGACAAATATTAGGGCCAATGACTAAGGCAGTAAGGCCTTGACCAAATCTCCATTGGTCATATGCATGGAATTTACCAGCTAAGGAGATATATATATATATATATATATATATATATATATATATATATATATATAATTTATATTTTGTATTTTAAATATATTTATATGTTATATATAATACAAATACTATATATATTATATATATTTTTTGCCTGCAATATATGGATATATGTTACAGCTGCTCTGGAGAATGCAAGCTTCCAAGGTAAAAGACAGATCCTTCCTGGGCTGGATTGCATGATCCATGGTTGACACTGTCAGTCTCTGGAACGTGTGTGCATTCTGCCCTGGATGAGGGACTTTGAGGAAGAAGCTGCAGAGGATGGTTCTGGGTCTCTCCAAAACTGATGCTTCTCCTCTTATTAGCACAGCTTACTGCTGGGCAAGCCCTGAATTCCCTGCACATCTAGCAATTGCACCCTATGAAAGTATAACCTGTCTTCTGAAAAGGGGGCCTCAGGGACATCACCTTGTGTCAATGCTATAAGCTGTCTTGATTTTGGTATCAGTAACAAACAGCACCATTGAAAAAACTCAAAGCTTCTGGTAATGTTCTCACACTCCAAAGTCTTTCTCTCTCCTTAAATAAAAATACAGCATTGACTAAGGCAACATGAAACAAAAGCACTTAAAACACTTTTATTTTTATTTTTCCTAATTGAGTTGTCATTCCATCACACATTTTAACAGTGGTTCGCCAGCTATACCATTTCATTTGGATATTTCTGCCATGCTCCACATTCTCCTCATCAGGCATTTCAATCCTCAGTTTCTTCATCATTCACTAGTATCACTGTTGCTGAATTTAAGACAAAAATAGGTGTTTTTTAGAAAGTGGAATATGCAGCAATGCCAAGGAAATTTTATCAAGTTCTGTGAACACATCTATATGGCCTACGATTGGCCATGATTTACTCAGTTATGTTTGGTAGGTGGGTTTGTCCCGCCCTGTCTCTCCACGCATTCCTGGGAGAGAACAAGCTTATTGAGAGGAGAACAGGCTCCCCGCTTGAGGCCCCCCTCTGCAGAAAGCACCCTGAGAAGGCAGCATCGCACCCCGTGGGAAAGGATCGTCGCACAGACACAACCTCAGTCAGGGGTGAGCATCCAGACCCATCCAAGCAACGTTTGGGCAGGCCGCTTCTCCCTGCCTCTTCCTTTTCCCATTTGTTCCAGTAAAACCAAGTCACTGTGACAAATGGATAACAAGAGACCTAGACAGACTTCCCACACAAACAGCACTTAAGACCGAGCTGATCATTTGGGATGTTTCCTTCTCTACCTGACAAGCTGCTGACCTGTGAAAAGCATCAAGGAACTGCGAAGGCCTCCTAGGAGCTAATACCACGCAAGAAACCTAGGAAGACCTAGCTATTGTTCACATCTCCTCAACCACTACCACCAAGCTGTTGGGGAGCCACAACAGGCAGTGGTGTGGTCAGGCAGTACTGCCAGGAAGCACCTTCCTTAAATCTCCTGGGGTCATGGATACACCCCTGGACCCACTTCCCACCCACACAGCTGGCCCAGATAGAGAGGGTGGGGTGCCAGAGGGGCAATGAGAGGGAAGAAAAGGTAGAAAACAGTATTTATGAAAGGAAATGTGCCTTTACTTTATGATATTTTTTTTTTTTAATCCTCACCGGAGAATATGTTTATTGATGAGGGAGGGAGAGAGAGAAACATCAATCAGTTCCCTCCCATACAGGCCTTGACGGGGGATGGAACCCACAACCAGTTGCTTGGGATGATGCTCCAACTGATTAAGCAACCTGGCCAGGACAAAATGTGCTTTTAGAGCAGGAAACCCAGCTGAGGGCAGGATCCACCTTGCAGACTAGACCCCCCTAGTTGGAAAAGATAGATTAGAATCAGTCCAAACTAAAAATAAGTGCAACTCTTGTTGAAAGGCTAATGTAGCTGCTGAGTGTCTTTCATAGATAAGAGCTCTTGAAGGAATAAATCTGTGCCCTGTGCCCTGCGCCTGGGAATCCCAACATCTCACCATTTACCATGCTTTCTTCACGTTCATCACTTTTCCGTGCTTTTGCCAATCCAAGACTTCAGTGCTGCCTGCTTCCCCCAGCAGGCTGCCTTAGTTTTACCACTGGGCTTGGATGACAGAGGTAATTTTGTACAGACTTCCTTTTTTCTCCTCTCTCGAACAACTCTGAGGGGAACAGAGTTTTTTTTTTATCACAATCAAAGAAACTGAAGGTGGAAAACTACATACAGGCCATCCAGTCCTCCACCAGGACATCCCCCCTACAAATATAGGGTTCATGATCATGTATGCAGAAAATGTGTCAAGGTAAATGCTTTGCCTTACTAGTTCCCGTTTTAGTTCTCATACAAGCGCTAAACATGATCTGTATGTGGCACCCAGACTCACAAGGACAAAAACAGGAGTGGGAAAGGTGCATATTGTGTGCAGGTTACAGCCAGGTCAATCACTAAGGAGGCCACCTAGCACCTATCAGAGTAGGAAAATAGTTTTCTTTGTTGCTGGACAAAGTGACCCAACTAATCTCAGTAGCTTTTATTCATGTCACAGGGATAGACTAGTGGTGGAAGGCCCCCGAGTCAGAAAGCTGAATTCCAGTCCTGCCTGTAGGCAGCCACCAGCTTCCACAGCCTCACTGAGTAGGCGTGTCATCACCATTGAAAGGAGAAGGGGAGAGTCATGTCCAAGAACATGCCTACAACACATCTCCATCACAGCATGAAGGGAGGTGGTCAGCCTGGATTGGGAACATCAGCCAGCCAGGGCCCTGCAGACTCAGCTAGGTGGCAGCTGCCCCCCTGCTGGTTATAGGAGGGCTGTAGAGTGAAATGTTAGGTGCTCATTAAATACTGGCTGGAATTATCAAGCTCTGGAAAAAATATTTGCATTCTCGGGCCTGCTGGCTCACATTCCTGGCAAGCTGTCCTTGTGGCCCCAACAGCACTGACAGAAGAGGGGAGTTCCCCCAACACCCACTACTCTCCCATCCAAATTCTGCATGGGAGTTTGAAAGAAAATAGAGACTGACCTGTAAATAATGATGAAAATAAAGGCCCCAGTGCTGACCACAATCAAGGCAAAAAACACTTGCACATAAGCTGGAAAACAATGTCCATTTATCATCATTTGGGTTAATGACTAAAAAGCAGCCATCCCCCAAGTTGGGCCTCAGCCCCCTGCCCTGCTGCCATTCTCTGCCAGCTCATGCCTGAGCTCTGCCTCTCCCCACTCCCACTTTCCTCCCAAGGCCCTTCTGTGGGATCCAGGTTGCCCATAGACAGATGAAGGCTCCACATGAAAGGTATGCAGGGTGCTGGCAGTGGCTACCCAGGTGACACCTGAGGACCACCCACTGAGGGGAGTACTGTAGAGATGGTGGCCTTGTCTGTTCCCCAGGAAATGGCGACATTGGCCTCCAGTGATCTGAGCAGCTCACTCTGCCCCCAAGTCCATGAAACTGGTTCCTCAATGTGCAGGTCAGTTATCCACAAAATGAAGATAGGAAAAATAAATGCTTTTTGGGTGATAAATCCCACTGGTCTGATTTCAAATTTTATTGACTGAGTTTTTCTGTATTAACAAGGGGCTTCCACTGTGCTCAATTATTCACGTCTTCTCCAAACCCATTCCCAACAGAACCAAAGCCTTCGAAATGACTCTTAGTGGGCAGGCTCCATTCCACATTCACCCACCATAGGGGCATCTCCTGGTATAAATTCTCAGCCCTTCTCCACTCCCTGGGAAGGAGTGGGAGGGAGAATTGGGCACCACCCACCCCCTGAGCTTCCTCCTAGGGATATAGACTAAGGTGCAGGGAAAATGCTCTTTAAATGATGTTGAATGAAATGAATTAAAATGAACAAATAAAGTTCATTTTCCCTAAAACAGTGAAATTAAAGATACAAAAAGGTAAATCATAGATACTTGGATTCCAGGGAATATGTGTTCTGTAGTATAATCTTGTGTTTTTGCTCATGAAATAAACTCAGAATTAATATGTGAGTGAAGTACTGTTAGAGACACATGTTTAAACAATGTTTTAGAATTCAATTATAAATATATCTTCTATATCCTTATATGTACAAACACTTTTGGTCCTTGATGTCAAGCCCCTGGAGGAAGAGACTGAAGCTCTTTGATTTTATCTATACAGTATCTGGCCAGATATAAACATTACGTATGGTTCTTAATAAACCATATATGATGATTGCCCATTCAGAAATAGCAGCAGTTAAGGGAAGCATTATTTTCTTCAAGGAATACCTTGGGAAATTCTCCCCCAAATGTAGTTAAACAAAAGTTTTGAAACTTCTCAGCAAGCCTCATGAAGAAACTGAAATCAAACACTTAGAAGAAATGACATGTTACATAATATACCCAAAGTCAAGATTGAAGAATGAAGGCAAGTCACTGTCTTTGAATTCCTTGATTCTTTCTCAAAGATCTAATGCTAATTCCCTAAGTTCACATTCTTAATAATACAGATTATGACATAACACAGTGTGAACTTCAAACCAGCCAATTTAAGAAGTTGGTGAAAGGTTTTCATAACATGGAATTATATGCACAAAGAACTCATAATACCCTGTCACTGAATACTACAACTTACACAGCACAAAGGTTCATTCACCGTCTTGAATGCATATGATGTCAAAGAAATGAAAAATTATTTGAGGGCACAGTGAGAACCCAAATGCAGGGCTCGCTGCCCAGACTCTTCTCACAGAGGGCCCAACCCTTCAAACGTGAGAGAAGTCAGAAGGTAAGAAAAAGCCTAGCCCACACAACTCATTTATTAAAATTGAATGAATGGAAAGAGGATTAATACTTGCCTCCATGCAAAAATGGCATACCCACTTGCAAAAATGTGGGCTCTCTTCAAGTAGAAAAAATTCCTGAGTTTGTGGGGGTTTTGGTAGAGGGAAAGTGGTCCTTAAAGACATTAATTATTAAGGTGCTGTAAGGAACAAGTCTCATTTTTCAAATGAATGACAGGCATAAGATGATTTTTACTAATTTAAACAATGTTTGTTATACATACTAACATCTACAAATGGCCAACTCCCATAGAAAATTCTGATGAGAAGAAATTAAAGAAGACCTAAATAAATGGAAATATATCCCCTGCTCATGGATCAGAACGCATAATATTATTTAGATGGCAATAACCCCCAAATTATACATATTCAACACAATCCCTGTCAAAAATACAAGATGGATTTTTTTTACAGAAATTGACAAACTGATGCTAAATTCATACAGAGATGCAAAGTACCCATAATAACTAAAAAAATCTTGAAAAAGAACAATTGAAAAGCTTACAATTCTCAATTTCAACACATTACAAAACTACAGTAATCAAAACAGTATGGTACTGTTTAAAAATAGATAGAATTGAAAGTCCAGAAATAAATTCTCACAGTTATGGGCAATTGATTTTCAATGAGAATGCCAAGATAATTAAAAAAAAAAAAAAGAATTGCCTTTTCAACAGATGATGCTAGGATAGCTGCATACGAAAGAATGAAATTGGATCCCTGCCTCACACCATATATAAAAATCAACTCAAAACGGATGAACGACCTAAATGTATGAACTAAAATGCTAATGTATAAAACTCTTAGAAGATATCATAGATATAAATCTTTGCCCTTGGATTAGGCTATGGTTTCTTAGATATAACACCAAAAGCACAAGCAACCAACAAACAGATAAACTAAACATCATCAAAACAGAAAATGTTTATGCTTCAAGGACACTATAAAGAAAATAAAAAGACAACCAACGGATTGGGAGAAAGTACTTGCAAATTATATATCTGTTAAGGGTCTGCTACCCAGAATATATAAAGTGTTCTTACAATTCCATAATAAAGACCCAATTAAAAACTGGGCTAGGGATTTCTAAAGATTTTTCTCCAGAGAAGATATACAAATGGCCAATAAGCACATGCAAAGCTGCTTGATATCATTACCCATTAGGGAAACACAAAACCATGAAATACAACTTCATAACCATTATAATGGATATAGTAAAAAAAGATAGACAACAAGTGTTGGTGAGGATATGGAGAAACTGAAACCCTCATACACTGCTGGTCAGACTATAAAATGGTGCAGCCACTTTGGAAAATAGTTTACAGTTCCTTAAAATTTTTTAAATATAGTTAATATATGATCCAGTAATTTCAGTTCTGTCAATATCCAGGAGAACTGAAAACATATGTTCATAAAACTTTGTACCAATGTGTTCACAGTAGCATTATTCATAATAGCTAAAAAGTGGAAACAATCCCAATTTCCACCAACTGATAAATGGATAAACAAAATGTGGCATAGCCATATGATAGGATGTTATCCATCTTTTAAATGAATGAAGCACTGACACACACTACAACCTGGGTGAACCTTGAAAAAGCTCTGTAAGTGAAAGCAGACAGACACAAAAGGCCACACATTATGGAATTCCACTTACAAGAAATGTCTAGAATAGGAAAATCCACAGAGACAGAGATGATCAGTGCTCTCCAGGGGCTGGAGGGAGAGGGTAATAGGATGACTGCTTAATGGGTATAGATTTCTTTTTAGAATAACAAAAGTGTTCCAAAATTTTTAGTGGTGATGGTTGCTCAACTTGGTGAATATACTAAAAACCACCAAATTATACACTTTTAAAGGTGTATTTCATGGTATGAGAATTTTATCTCAAAAAAAAATAATAACCAACAAAGAGGTAACTTCCGATTGTTTCCGTCTGCAGGTCCAGGGGAGGGTGTGGGATCCCAGGAAGGCTTGGGTCTCCCGAAGGTGGAAGGGGGGTGGAGTAAGGAGGTGTGCTCCCAAGTCTTCTAATTCAAGATCTAAAGAAGAAATTGCCATCAGAAAATCCTTCCGGCTATAAATGGCATCCCTTGTGACCTCTCCTCTGCCACTTTTTGAGAAGCCAAACTTCCTTTTCTTTTGCCCAAGGGCCATATCTTCACCATGAAACTAGACTGATGCTCTCTCCCTTTGGGTGAACCAAGATCCTGCTAACACTTTAGCTTCTTGAGTCATTTCCTCCAGAATATCACTTTCTTAAAGGAGCTGGCATCAAGTTTTGAGTCTTTGGGATCAGGTGGTCCCATGGGCCAGTAGTTGGTAACACTTATCAGTCACTAATGTCTCTCACTTCCTGGGGCTTTTTGAGTCCAGGGATGAGAAGGCAGACTAACTGTCTTGTGTCTGAGGGGCTCAGTCTAAGTGGGACTTAGAACTAAGAAAGAAGGAATTCTACCAGGCCAAGAGCACAAGCGCACCTTCAGCCACTGCAGGTGGTGAGGACAGGAGAGGAGCCTGGGACAGGGAGGGACCAGGACGCAACTCTCCACAGCATCGGAGCTGTTGAGTGTCCCCAGCCAGCAGCCAGCTTTTCATATCTGTGGGAACACTTTCCTCCTCTTTGGTGAGGTCTTGTGCGGGCTGCCCTGGTCCATGGACTTGTTTAGTCCCATCCCAAACAGCCCTGGAGCCCACTCCACCCTCGTTTCTGAAAGGGCCACAAATGGCAGAAAAACACATCGGCCATCAAGTGGAATTTTTGAGCATTTGGAAATATTAATTTAGAAAATTCCAGTCACAGAAGGCCAAAGCTCTGAAGCATGAGAAAATATCCAGAAGGTGTATTAGAACGCCCCTTCGGGGCCAGGCATCCTGGGTTATATCCTCCTCTGCACCCACTTCCTCCCCCTGCCCTCTGACCACCTTCTCACCGTGTGCCTCCCCTGGTGGTGGGCTGGGAAGCAGGCCCTGTGTGGAGGATGACAGACCCTCCCCTGGTCCCACAGCCTCCCCATCCAGGAGTCCCTGCTGGCCCTGCCTCCCCAGGTGCATCCCAGGCTGGAGTGTCTGTCAGGTGTGTGTCTTTATTCTGACGATGATGAGCCACAGGAGTCCCCCTTGTCATCCTCATGGTCCCAGCTGTGCGTGCCAGCTCCTGCCCTGGTCACATCTGACCCTTTACACAGCCAGCAGCCAACCCCTGCCCTGGATCAGGTGCTTTTGCAGGACGCTGTCCTCAACTCCTGCCTAAAACACTCCCAAGAAGGCCGCAGGTCTTCCAAGGAGGAGGGACCTCAATTAGTCGTCTTCAATAGTAAGCCTACCCATCTAGGAGTGGACTTTTTCAGGTGGCCTAAGTCCCAGTCGCCGACCCTCAAAGCCCTCCACTCTCACAGAGAGATGTGACCAGGGAATGATATGAAGGGCCAGTCCAGCAATGACACCCAGGACAGGAAAGAAGGCCGCTCCTGGGCCTCTGCAACCCCATTATCCCATTATCCCAATGGGGTGGGCCTGACCCAATACTTACTGGGAACTGCTTTTTCATAGCAGATGCCTTTATGAAAGCAGCACCCAAGTCCCTGACACCGATCTCTGCTGACATTGTGGTCACATATGGTGTACAGAGGAATGTCGCACACTGAGGAGCACAGACACACACGACCAATTATTAGCAAGAATACAGCCACCATTTGTAATTCTAAAAATCATGGGACTTGGACAGGACTCAGGGGTTTCTGTTGTGGGTGTTGGTATGTTTTTAATTATGCATCGTACAGACCTCACTTTGAGACTAAGATCTGGAATAAATTGGACTGCTGAACAAAATAATGTCAAGTTAATTACACAGAATAATGCAGGGTCTACTAACGATGATGAAGATAATACGTCTCAGTGGGGCGCTCGCAAGGCTCGGCACTCTACAGAGCAAACAGGAGACAAAGATCTAGTACAATGGATACTTTGGAGTTCGGGTTATAATGTGTAATTAATTCATTTCTAAGTAGACAGTGAAATAAAATTATCAATATGGGCTGAGGATTATTTCAGAATTTAAAAGTTGAATCAAAAACAAAGTTTAATGCCAATTTTGACAAAATAGAAAAACATAATGAATGTGCAATACACTGTAGGAGACAAGTGACTGTGTTCAGCAAAGCCCAGCTACCTAACACCTAATAACACTGCCAGCTTTGGGGACATGTGATTCCCTTGGCTGGCAGCCAGTGACTTCCGCCCAACCCTGCTGGATCTCTGACACGAGGGGTGGGGAAGGAGGGGAGTCCACCCACCTCTCTGACTTTCCAGGGAGCTGCAGTCACTTTCCTAGAGTTGACTTAGACTTTCCGACTCAGGGTTTCCAGAGAAACCACCGTCCCTCATGTCCCTCCCTCCCTTTCCCAAGACCCCCTGACTCCAGACTTGACAAAGACTGACGCCATGACCTCCCACACCTGTCAGAGATACGATGGAACTGTGGTGGCCCTCAGAATACCACTGCAGCCCCTGGAGCACACAACTGGACACACCAGCAGAGTCAGAGGATGAGCGGTCCAGCTGTTAACCTTCTGCACCACCGCCCTCTCCTAAAGCTGGATCCCAGTAGCCAGAGCCAGAGGGGCAAGAGAGCCAGGGTAGGCAGAGGGGCCTGTCCTTGGCACAGCTGGACTAGAGCACCTCAGAGCTGGTCCCAGGAGGGCCACGGTGTGCTGGCCTCTCCAAGTGCCCTTGTGGTCACTTAGCTCTCAGGTGCTCCACAGAGTGGCCGTCAGTTTAAGGGAACAGGAGCTGCGCAGAGTTTTGCTCCTGGTGTGGTCCAGGCTGCCACCTAAGGCCCTCAGGGAGGTGGTGGTGGTCTCAGGGACACAGGACAAGGAGCACCACCACACCCACCCACGGCTCCCACACAATTTAGACGGGGCTGCTGATGACCTGATGACAGTCACGGTAGCAGCAACACCGGCCCCTGTGTGTTCAAGTCCTCCACCTCACCCAGAAAGGTCCAGGAGACCCAAGATCACTCAGCAGGTGGGCAGAGCTGGGGTCCCCATCACTCCCACTGTTTCCACCCCTGCCCGACGGGGAGGAAACACCCAATAATACATGTACTCCTCTCCATAGCCCAGAGGACGGGGGCTCCCAGGTGTGCTCCAGGTGACAGAGGAGGTTTATTTCAGCCAACACCATGGGCAGGAAAAATTCATTAGGAGAAACATAATGTGTTCATACTGATAATTCTCTTCAACGTCACCACACAGGTGGGAGAATCTTGGTACATATTTCCCATTTTGGCTGCCTTACTAGAATACTTTGGAATAGCTGCTGGTCCTGACCTTTGTGGAAGTCTCCCCGTCACCCCTGAGACCCCCGGGAGCCTCCCTCTCCTCCTTCCCCCTCCTCGCCAGCACTGTTTTATCAGCCTGGATCTGCCACGATGACGTCTCAGTGCATTTCCTTCAAGTCGCCACACAGAAGAGTCTCTTGCATCTCCACCCCTGGCTGTCCCAGGAACCTCCCCAGTCAGTCCCTGTCCCAAGCCAAAAAAAGAAAACCAAATTTTTTTCCTATTTCCTTATTACTATAGTCACATGTGAAGAAAAGCTCAGCTGACAAAAAAACTCAAGAATCACACATCTGCTCAGTGGAAGTAACACATCCCTTCTCTGACCCACTCCCTGGTGGTCTCGCATCCCTGGGATTTTCTCCTGTGGTTTTAAGTACTGCAATCACACTGTATATACACACTAACCATGGGCCTTGAAAGAAGTCACATTTACATCAAATTTCCTTCAGCAGATACAGGTGTCCAACTTCACATCCTGGACAGGACTAAGGAAAGGTGAATTTCACTGTTAAGAAACATTTTTTCTTTAAAAGAAAAATCACTCTTGCCCTGGCCAGTGTGTCTCAGTTGGTTGGAGAGTCGTCCTGTAAACCGAAAGGTCACAGGTTCAATTCCACATCAGGCACGTGTCTGGGTTGCGGGTTTAGTGCCTGTTCAGGTCTCATGCGAGAGACACCAATTTATGTTTCTCTCCCTCTGTTTCCCTTCCCCTCTAAAATCAATAAGCATGTCCTTGGGTAGGGATTTAAAAAATCATTCTAGCCATAAAAATTATGAAGTAGCTGAAGTATATGGTTGGCACATCATATGAAAACATCTTTAACCCTAAAGCCCCCTGGAAAATAAATAGACTTCCTATGCTGAAAATCTCAGATTCAGGGGGTTTTGCAATGAAATTTTAAGAAAATGAAGACTTCCCAGTATTTTCCTAGATACTTTAAAAAAAATAGGTTTCTTTGTCTTTCCTTCTCAGCCTGGTGGCTAACTGTCAACACCTTGGGTTGAAATAGGCTCCTATTGTGGTCTTTTCTCATTACCTGCAAATTTCTTCAGAGGATGTGAGGGGGACTTTTTGAATTCTGGTGCATATCTCATTGTAGCAGTTGAAGGATGGGTGAGGGTTCAAGGATACCTGGGAGAGAGAGAAGTTAGCACAGGCTGGACCTGAGGCGTGCCCAGGCTGACGTGGGTCCGAGTCTCACCTGTCCATTTTGTCCCCCAGCTGAGCCCACCAACCATACATCTCTCAGTGACACTCCAAGTGGACAACTTTTGAATCCAACAGAACACTGGCCACCTCCTCCCTCCTGCTGCTCCTGGCCAGTAGAGTGTGCAGCCAGTGGCTGGCCCACCCCACCTTCTGTGATGTCACACAGCCCCATGACATCACACAGAGGGCAGGACTGTGATGCTGGCCCTGTAGGGCAGACAGGACACTTACAGGGCCGAGGAAGGAGAGCCTTACGGCGGGCATGGCATCAGAAACCCCACCCTGCTCCAAACCCTGCACTCAGCCCACCCACGCTGCCCAACCAGGCCCGGCTTTGCAGCCAGGTGTTTAAGCCCCACCACTCCCATCGTTGCGGCTAATTCTCCTCTTGGAGAGCCCACTGCTGCTGACACTGCTGGAATGAAACAGCGAGTCCCCACCTTCGGGAACATGCATTCTCATGAAAGGAGCCACAACAGACATGTCAGATCAGACATGTGCTGTGGAGAACAGGAAAGCAGAGCACACTGGTCTGGAAGTGCCTGGGGCAGAGAGTGGCTTTCTGTTTTGCAGGGGTGAGCAGGCGGCCTCTGAATTAGGTGGCACCTGAGCAGGTTTGGAAAGAAGTGAAGGCAGGCATTATGTGGGTGTCCAGGAAGCACGTGCAAGGTGCAGGGTTGAAGGAGCAGCAAGTGCAAAGGCCCTGGGGTGAGGCAGGCCTGGCGAATCTGAGAACCCAGATGGAGGCCAGTGTGGCCTGAGTGAAGTGACGATGTCACTGAGACTAAATCATGAGCAAGGGAGTAGGTTACTCTTTCCACTTTGGCCTTCAGGCTGAGTGAAATAGGGCACTAGGTCAGGATTTTGTGCAGAGGAAAAACTGGATTATATTTTAACAGTGGCACTCTGGCTGTGCTGAAAGTGCATAGTAAGGAGGCAAGGGTAAACTGGGGGAATCACATAACAAGCCAGGAGAAAAATAAGGGTAGGACCAAAGTAGTAACAGCTTGAATGCTTTTTGTATGTCACTTTAGAGTCAGTAAGATTGGCTGACAGATTTGTGAGAGGAAACAAGTCAGTGAAGAACCCAAGGATTTTGCCTGAGGCGTGACGGTGGACCTGCCAGGCAGATACTGCGTCTGTGGCTGTGGTTGAGGCCAAGGTCCCGGGGGGCGTGCACAACAGGCAGCTAGATAGAGAGCCAGCAGCTTGCAGGAGAGCACCCAGGGGAGCCTGTTGGGGAGTGGCGGGGGGAGGGGGTGCCCTGGGCTGCCAGGGACAGAAAGCCTGCAAACTGGAAGAGGCAGCTGGAAGCCCGGGAAGTGGGAGGCACAGTGTGGCATGGTGTTCCAGAGACAGGAAAAGAAAGCTGATCTGCGAGAAGAGGAGGGAAGAACACAGGTGCCTGGACCAGGAGAGGTGGGGCCGCGAGGAGTTAGTGATCAGGCGGTGAGGCCGGGGAGCACGATCAGGAGGGGTGAGCGGAGGGACCACCACCCAGGGGCGCAGGCACAGCTGTTGGTTGATGTGTCACACTCGCCAGACCACTGGGGAGGAGCAGAGACACTGGACTTAGCCAGGGTTGAGGTCTCTGCAGGACACGGTGGTGGTTCTGGCAGGATTTAAGCAGGGAAGAGATGCAAGGACAGAACCTGCGGGAGGAGTTGCAGAGAGAGAACCTACCCAGCCTCTCCTATTATCCGACTGTCCGAGTGGCTGCACCTTCTGACTTTCCAAACTAAGGCAGTCAGGTTCTCTCTCCTGGGAATCCGAAGCTACAGCAGCAGAAACCCTGCCAGACATCAGTTCCGGTTCATTCCTGACAAGCTTCCAGGGAATTCATAGAGACAGGGTGTCAAGTGTGGTCCTTTAAGGCTGGGGTTGGAACCAGGAGGCTGAGAAAGCCCTTGGGTGGTGGCAGAAGGATGGATGCTCACGACAGGCTTCCAGGAAGAGGCAAAGGAGGACTGGAGACTCCCAAGGATTCATTCGAATGAAGACAGAGACAAGACAGGGCAGCTAGGGGAAAATGTGGGCAACTGCTCTGGGGTGGGAAGAGCGGGCAGGCGCCTACCAGGGGGTTGGTAGGACCAGGAGGAGAAAAGAGAAGGGTTACTCCCCCTCCACCATCAGAATCCACCTGGGGCCACAGGACAAGGGAGATGCCACTTCACCCCAAACTGGGCGGCCGGAACCCACAGAGCGCTGCTGTTTAGGGAGATCCCCACTCCACACTCCCAGGCATGTCAGTGCCTGAAGCCACTGTCCACTTTGGTGACTGGCCAAGCCAGGCCTGTGGAGGGTGGAGGATGGAGGATGGAGGCTTAACAGTCCATGGGAGGGGGAGCCAGAGTGGCCGGGGCTCATCTCTCCCTTTATTAGCCCTGCGTCCTGTGCCCACGCGATAACCAGTGACAGCATTTACTGACTTCATTTTAGCGAAGAGCAAGACATTTGCTGTTGTGGGCTGTGTCTCTTCCCATGGGAAAACATAGGTGTCGTCATGAGTTTTCTGAAATAGGAAAAGTACCCTGGGATCCATTACAACCTTGAGGACTCCAACCACTAACCCTCCATCAGTTAACACCTAATGGGATTTAAGTAACAACCTATAGCAACACTGGGGGCCTCGCTTCTGGAAGGGCAGGTACTCAGGTTAGAGTCAGGGGACTGGGCCAATGCCCAGAGGTGAGAGTCCACTTTCCCTACTGTTATGAGTTGAACTGTGCCCCAACCCCCACCAAAAAAATAGACGTGTTGAAGTCCTGATGCAGGCATGTACCTGTGCACATGACCTTATTTGGAAATAGGGTTTTTGCACATACAATCAGGTCAGGATGAGGTCATACTCAGGATGGGCCGTAATCCAATACAACTGGTGTCCCACTAAGAGAGAAATAGACACGCAAAGGTAGTGGCCTTGGGAAGACACACACGGAGGGAAGATGGCTGTGTGCAGACAGAAGCAGATCTTGGAGCCACAGGACCTCAAGACAAGGAACACCAGACTGCCATAACCACCAAAGCTGGCAAGGGCAGCAAGGATCCTCCCCTCCACCTTCGGAGGGAGTGCGGCCCTCCCAATGCTGTGGTTCCAAACTTCTGGCCTCAGAACTGAGAGAGCCAAGTTCTGTCAAGGTCTGCCCAGTCAGTGGCGTTCCTTACAGCAACAGCGGAAACTAACACAGCACGCCGTGTTAGCCATTTTGCTGGGACAACCACCAGAGAAGAAACACCTGCATACTACAGCTATTAGAAGACAGTAAGCCCAAAGCATGTTGATTAGAGGTGGCCCTTGGCCAGACAAGGGTCTTTGACTCTGGGCCCCCTCGGGCACTGGGGGCCACCTCAGGCCCGGGCCCACAGGCCAGTGTGGTCTGAGGCCCATACAGCCCCACCCTCCTGTCTCCAAACCTCTGTCAACTACACATCACAAGACAGCCGAGCCAACCCGTCAGCTGTACTGTGACGCCGATCGCCGGCTCGGTCAACAGCCCTCACGCACCATTGTCAGAGCGGGGCTTCCCTGAACACTTCCCTCCTATTATGCAGCCGCCAGCTTTTAATTTTGCAGTGTTGCCATATTCAGGAGTTGCCACTACCTCCTTTCAGTTATTAAACACCAACCTGTTTTGTTTACGAATAAAATCAAGTTAATTAAGTACTGCATCCGAGAAAAATTAAAACAGCATCCACCTCAGCCCGGGCAGAGCTCAGACGACGGGCATCCAGCAGGTGCTGGGGGAAAGGCATCCTGCAGACGGTAACCTTTCAGAAGGGCAGCGCTGCACTTTGTCCTCGCTGCCGCTGGGGCGGTTTCCAGGGACAGGGCAGCATCTGGCCCCTGGGCCAGCCGTGCAGCTGACAAGCTGACTAGAGGGCCTGGCTTCAGAGCCCAAGTCCCACAGGCTTGCTGACAACCATCTTGGTAGGGACAGTCATGTGGGCTTCCCGGGGGCCTGCCGCTGCCCGTTGGAGCCCCCCGCCCCGCCCTCGTGGGAAGGACAACAGCAGTGTTCACTGCAGGTGAACACACTCCAGCAGCACAGAGATGACAATCATTATTTTTTTAAAAGCTCAAAAGGGAAGAGGACCGAACCTGACAGCCACAGAGAACGTGCACATCATTTGCAGGTATGTACAGGTTCTCCTGGCCTTTAGCTCACTCAGCCCTTCCCCAAGCAGCCATGAGCAAGCACAGGCATGACAAGCAGGGGATGGGACTACAACAAGGAGAAAAACGGATGCCACCTGGACTTCAAGGGGGGAAGAGGGAATCCATACGATCATCACAGGCACATGTATGTGAACACCACTGGGAAGGAGGGACGAGAGGACTGAGCTGGGATATCGAGGAATCCAGGTCCACCAGGCACAGGACTTCCAGACTGTCCCCAAGGGCATGGAGGAGCAAGGCCAGCCCAGAGCACACACCAGTGAGCATAGCTGGGTTGCGGCAGCCCGAGGGCCCAGGAATGGCCACGTGTGCAAATCCATGCCATTTGTAGGGACAAGCAAGGTCACCTGATGAGCACCACAACAGCAGCGTGTCTTCCTGGGCAGGCGATGGGGGCAGAAGGGGCGATGTGTACACGTCCTTCCGGGTCTACTGAGAGGAAAGGAATCATTTGGTGGCCAAGGGAAACCATGAAATTAAAGCAGCTTTGTGAAAGCATGCTTCAAAGCCAAAGGATGAAACTTGCCGTGTTTATAGTAAGGAGACCAAGGCTTCCCCAGCACCAAGGGGACCAGAGGCCACCGGTCTCTGCCCCCAGCCGCCCTGCAGTCGCAACGACAGCACTGTCACATTCATTTCTTCGACCACGCCAGAGGCACGTGGCCTGGAACACTGACTCCTGAAGCGGTTGCCATCATTACATTTTCATATATGTTGGTATTTTCCAGTGAAAAAACACACCACCACCACGAGAAGGACCTTGGCTCAGCGGTTGTGTCCAGGAAAGAGGAATAAAAGGGCACGTGAGGCTAACGAGGAGGGAGGAGTTGCAAAGGGTGCTGGCTAGGCCGAGGGCTCACCCCACTTCTGAAACAAGAGCAGTGCAGGCAGGCGGAGCCACACCAGTGCCTTTTTCTTTTTTAAACAAAATCTGGTGAGAGCTGTGTCACATTTAAGAGGTTTTTAAGTAGCCACTGAGAGCTGGAGACAACCAAAACAGTAAAAAGCTGTATTTCATCTCATCTTCCCCCACTTCCATCTAATATTGACATCTTTAGAACCTGGACACACCCGAGAACGGAGAACCCTCTGCAACTGCAACGGGCACAAGTGTTCTTAGGGGCACAGCATCTGAGCTTGAGACACGCAGGCCAGCTGTCAAGTCCTCTTCCACCTGCCTATCAGAAAAGCAAACACGTACTGACTGCATGCAGACACGTGGAAGACCTGAACAGATCGGCCACCCGTCTGCAGACCCTGCCTTTCCTCCTGCTTCCCGGTCACTGCTCAGAGTGCTGGGTGGCTCTCAGCCCGCATCCTCAGCAACCACCCTCCTGCCTGGGGCCCGCACTGACATTTTCCGTCAGCACCCAGGAATTGGAGAGGAAAGCAGCCCGCCCACCCCTCCACTTTCTGAAAACCTGGTTTAGAGGAATTTGGAAAGGAGAGGGGCAAAGCTAGACATGAGTTCATGGTGGTTGACTGAGAGCTTGTTTTATTTGCTTTATGAAGAGAATTACTGCTACATAAACTCTGGTAAGACTAGGGACAAAAAATACACACATTTGTAGAGATCACACCCTCTCTCCCAGTAGCATGTTCACTGAAGACTGGGGAACAAAGCACGAGTTTCACACAGCACTTACTACCTCGATTCCTTTGTTGAAAACCTCTAAGTGTAAAACTCAATGCCACTTCTAAAACATCTTCTAGGAATGCAGCAAATTCTATCAAAGTCTAAAAAACGCACAAGCCAGTTCCAGGAGCTAGTCACACAGCTGCACTCACGTGGCTGCACAGCTGTGCACAGCGGCACGAGCAGCGAGCGCTTCTGCACTGGGAGCAGCCCCTGCCGAGTACAAGGTGACGAAGGCAAGCGCGGTCCATTCAACCCAGGACACTGCTGTGGCCCAAAGGTCATAAAAATCCTGTATTTCTTTCTACGATGTTCAAGTTTTGTTTTTCATGTGTAGGTCTTTAATATCCCTGGAATTAATTTTTTTTTGATGTAGCTATTAGTTTTCCCACACGGATTTTTTACGAAGGTTAAGTTCAAGTGTGACCTCGTTTGTGGGGAACAAAATTGTACGTACACAACAACTACATATGTTTGCATTTGCCCAAAAGAACAAACAAAAGAATACGTAAGACACCTCGCATTGGTTACTTTTGTGGAAGGAGAAGGTACTGGGAGGGAAATACTCTCTTTACATCCTTGGGTAGTGTGTGTGTCTTCCCTATGAGCAGGTATTTTATAATTAAAGACTAGCTAAAAAAATAAATGTCTAAACTGCCCCCCAAAGATAAACAATCCAAATCAGAGGAGTCTAACATGCCATGCATTCGATTCACAATGCAATTAAACACAGTGATTTTTGAATGCCTTCTCATTTTAGTCAGAAATGGAAATCCTCTACACTTTGGGTACCAGCTACATTAGGGTTCTTGGCCCCCACCACCCCAGACTAGTCACTGCACCCCAGGTGGCTGTGAGCTGAGCCAAGCACATGGGCGTACTGGGCAGAGGCTACTTCCATCTTGTTCTCAGAAACTCTTTTCCAGAGACACCCATTACCCCATGTCCAGCAGGGACAATGGACTTCCAGATTCAGGCTCCCTTGTCCCATCAGAGGTCTAGACGGGGACGCACCATCACTCACAGCTGCAGGGGTGGCCTGGATACCTGTCCTCGCTACCTTGGTAGCCTGCCTCCTAGAGAGCTGGAGTGTTAGAGGACTGTGAAAAATGTCATCTACCACACAGATGCTAGTTATACCAGCAGGAAGACAATGGCTTTTCCGCAAGATATCCATCCCATCATTTGTCTCCCAAAAATCTGGTAGAAAGACGACAAAATAGTAGTCACTGAGTTATCAAACAGAAAACCATAGTGACTCAAATGAATGTGCTATTGGTTCCATTCCACAGGTTTCAGGGTAGAGATCCCAAGAGGGGACAACGTTCTACACATCCCCAGTTTGGCAGTTTACTCGTGGCTTGTTTTCCTTCCTGACCACTGTTCTCCAGACACTTACCTGGACGGAGTCCCTGCCTGCAGGGAGTGTCAGGGAAGGACAACACTAGTGACAGACATGCAACCTTCTGTGCTGTCATGACATTCCTTTAAGGGCCCACAGGAATCTTAAAAAATCTTTCACTTATTCAACCCCACGCCATGGTTTACTGAGCATCTTCCAGGACCTCAGTCATTCTACAATGACGGACAAAGTGGAGCCATGTCTAATGTCAATTCCATTTTCTAATCTATCTTCAAATATTCACGAACCCTAGATTTTAAAGGCAAGTATGGCATTTCCCAGTGTCAAAAGTATACCTCATAATTAAAGTATATGAAACAGTCAAAATAAAGTGTAATGGTAACATACACGCACAAAAAAATACATCATGGAAAATAAAGTGACAATCTGTAACGTAAGAAAAATAATCAGTTTAATAATTACAACAACGTAGCATAAGTAGTCAGTGCCAGGACAGTGTGGCATTTCCGTGAAGGTCCCCACAGCTGTAAATGAGGACTGTGTGTCCTGGAGACAGGAAGAAGTGAGCGACATCAGAAGGTCCACACAGAGCCAGGAGGTCTCCGACGCCCAGACACCCTGGCGCATGTGGACAGGCACACGCACCGCAAAGCACAGTGGACAGAGCTTCTGATGCCACGTCTCAGCATCGTGTGGGACTGAAAGTGCTTCACATCTCAGGGTAGGAATGGCTTCGTCTCCTCGTCCATGAAAGGTGAGAGTGGAGAAGTGACCCTTAGGGTCAACAGTGGCCCTTTTACTGTTCCCATCAACCCCCAAGCCCTCAGAAGGTCACATGGAGAAATGTATGCAGTCTATTTACAAAATAGAGCAGGTTTGTAGAAAGAATTGCTCTCAGATGCATTTTCTCTGCTCCCTAGAAAGCTTAGTAAAATATTGGATCCACGGGAAGAAAAGGTAATGCATTACAGAGGCATCTCAGCCTTCACCCTCCATCAGGGGAAGGGACAGTGAAAACACACATGTTCTCACCTGTCGCTTAATCAACAGTTAAGGCAGGTTCTGTAAGAGACCCGTCCGGGGTGCTGACAGCAACACTGTCGTCACAAAGTGGTGGAGAGATCAGGTGACGAATGTTGTTCCTGAGGTAAAATTTGCTTGAGATAGCAAACTTCAGTACACTCAAATTTAATTGTTTTTCACTGCAAGGTCTTATGCATCACCAAAAAAATACTACTGTAAAAATAGGGCTTGCCAAGAAACACACAAACTTTTCTAGCCCTAGCACTAATGAACAAATGCTAAGTACAGAAGGTTGGCAATTCTAGTTGAAAGGTCAAGTGTGGGTGGGTCAACACTGGGCCACAGATACGTGAGCTTATAGCCTGGAGGGGGCCAGCTCAAGTGACCACCCTCAGCAGAGAGATGGGTGGGGACAGAGACTGATTAGCATGGGCATGGAACAAGACCCACGGATGATCAGAAAACCAAGTAGTTCCCAAGTTACCCAGTTCATAGGCATCAGAAGATTCCAATGCAATTAAAGGGTCACTTGACCAACAAAATATCGCACGCAAATCACATCTGCTGCCAAATGGGTATTTTTGAGAAGTCTCTAATGCACAGAGCTGAGATTTTGCTTTTTGAAGGTATAACACCTGTTCTATGCAGAAGTTATCTCACTTTAAAATGACCTCTTTACAAGAGGGAAACGTTAAGAACAGTTCCCTGTGACATCATGACCCTCTCTCCAAGGCAGAAGGACAGCTGGGCTCCATGGATGATCTTCCTGCCCAGGCTGCTGAGGCATCTAGAGCCCCTGTCCCAGGGGTCAGTGGAGCCAGAGTTAGGACTGGCTGCCGCCTCCGTCTGCGCTGCCACTTGGATATGGGGCGGGAATAGACGCACATTTAAACATTCACTACTTAGGTGGAATTTAAGGTGGCTATTGCTTTACTCTTGCTGGAAGAGGGAAACACATCTCTTTCCCAGTGAGCACTGCAGCACTGCTTGCTGTACCCTACAGTAACACACAGCTCAGAGACAGTGGCCTGACAAATCCTACCCAGCTAGGTCAGCTCCCAGCATCACCTCAGTTCGTCTCATCGGCTGCAGTGACATGTAACACATTTAACTGACAGATTCTAGTGAAGCTTTCTCTTTTGAGGGAAGAACAAAACGGGGCACTTGGTCAAGTTATTAAACTAGTCTACGTACGAAAGTCCGTGATGATCTCTCCAAGTGCAGTAAGTACACTCTGATGATCACAGCGTTCACAAGAAGCAGACAAGAGGGTGCACCTGCAGCTGGACGCGGTGGTGTGTGTGGGACTCCCTCGGAGTCTTGGCCGAGGCCCAGGCTCTCCCTCAATCAGCCAGCATGTGGCACTTGGAGCCACCCACATTGGTGACTGCAATACTGCTTTAACAGAAGAGTTTCAAATGGCATTAAAGTGTCTCTGCAGCTATAAATAAGGTTAAATTAGTCAGGCATACCAAAGTGGGCAGTAACTTTAGAGCACTGCGGACACTGCAGTGGTGGAGAGCACTCAGGCATCCACCAAAAGCCATTCAGGTGCCCTCTGTGCCTCTGCTGTCCATGTGTGCACTAACACGACTTCTAGATCACGCGACCAGAGAAATTAGTGGGGAGGGTGTCCTAGCGTGGGTATCAGCCCAGATGTAACAACCATGGATATGCATTCAAAATGGGGTATTCACAAGAAACATGTATATATAATATTTATATATATTCCATAAAAGCCTGAAAGACCAGGATTTGTAGTCAGTCACTGCACTTATTGCAAAATGAGGTAATTAAGATGTTACCAGAGTAAGATTAATGCAGTTCACCCTCAGTGTCTACACCTCATGTTTGGGTTCTTCAGGAACAATGTGACTGTTTCTATTTGCGTGATGAACTCCAGCTTTTGTATGCACAGAAAGCAAGACAACTTCCATCAGCCCTGCCCTGTGGTCCTGAATTTCACATCAGCTGGGGTCACGGGGCTCCCAACTTGGTCTCGTAACTGGTCTTTAAGAAAGAACCAAGGACGTTCCTTAGAGGTTGGTCTCGTCCCAAGCAGGATCATTCATATTCTTTAGAACTTTCCTCACCAGCTTTTCCAGCTCTTTGCGGGCTCTCTGTTCTTCCTCCAGAGATTTCTTCATCTTCTTGTTATCCTGGGAATGAAGCAGACAGGATATTCACTGTGTTGGCCCTGGAGGGGACTTTCTTTCCGCCAGGAGATTTGGGGGCCTCGCTGACTGAAATCCCAGGCTGGGGGTCTGCCCTGCACTGTGGTCATGAGCATGTTCAACAGGATCGTCTAAATGTCTAAACAGACACTCGGGGCTCCTTACCGCACAGTTGTTCCTGGGACCAAGGCAAAGCACAGATGGAAAAACAGTCCTAACATCTCTTACAATTTAAGTTCCAACTATCGAAGGAGAGAATCTCTATATGACATACCATAAGCAAATGGCTGAAAATAGCAAAAGAAACAACTTGCATCCCACCTACTCTTCACACATTTGTAAAGATCTTACAGAGTTATGTAAAAATGGAAGTAACAGCAACTGAATGAATGCACAAGTGAATGAGTAAGCACCTACTTCCGTAGAGCCTGCACCCAGTCGCTCCTCCACATGGAGAAGATGCACACACAAAGAGGCATCCCACTGCCACCGGCGAGGCACAAACCCAGGAGCCCCTCAGAGGAAGGAAAGCACTTGGAAGCGGCCTCAGGCGCTGCTGAGGATGGCCGAGAGGGGCAGCTCTGAGCACACGCCGGGGCTGGACCACGCTGCGCTCCTGCCTCTCCTCGGCCTCCCCTCTAGTGGCGCAGCACTTACGACTCCCTCCTTGGAGACCAAAGCCATTTGTACAAACAACGTGCATACACAAAATACACTTCATCTGCCTTGTTGCTTTGGTTTCTCAAGAACAAAAACTATATGTTACATCAGAAAGTGGCAGAAAGAGTCACAGTAGGTAGTTAATAAACCTTTTAAGCAGCTGGAGTTTTAGATATTTTAAATAATTATTCTATCAGAATTTGAGATGGTTTCTGATGCCAAAAACAGTATAGTAAAAAGACAGAGTTTAAACAAGTCACTTTAAAGATTTATTTCCTGGTCTATCACATTTACAAAAGACTGACGATTTGATTTAAAATTCTGAAAAGCAGGATTTCCTTTCTGTGTTATAGAGTTGGCCAAAAGTGCATTTCGTTTTTTCCATACGGTGGCTCCAGTAGTACTCAGCTGTCTTTAACTTCATTCGAAATAATTGTGTTAGACTGCATGGTGACAGCTGTCATGTCAGCGTGCATTTAAGAAAATACTTATCAAAATTGGTGAATTTTTGTGCAACCATTTTAATATTGGAGATGGAAGAAGATATGCAACGTTTTCAGCATAATATGCTTTATTCAAGAAAAGTAAAAACAACTGAAATGCAAAAAAAGATCTGTGCAGTGTGTGAAGAAGGTGCTGTGACTGATCGAATGTGTCAAAAGCGGTTTGCCAAGTTTCTTGGTACTACTGACATTGTGGCCAAAACAGTCTTAGCTGCGGGGCTGTCTTACGCACTGGAAGATGTTCAGCAGCACCCCAGTCTTCTAACCACTAGAGCCAATAGCGGGAGATAGTTGGCCTACTCAAAATAGCCAAATCAATAAAATTATTGGTGAAAATGAAAAATGTCTTTTATTCTATGGAAAAAACTAAATGGGCTTTTTGGCCAACCCAACAATTTGCTTAAGGACAACCGACTTCATTTTCAATATAGTGTTCTCCTCTTTTCCTCATTAAAAAAAAAAAAAGACTGAAGAGCTGATTGCCACTCACCTGTCTTAATTCCTGGACTTCGTCCTTCAATGCATAGACAGTATCAACAAGACTCCTAGAACAGAAAATGGGATGAAACCTGAACAAGGATGAGGAATGAAGAGGACAGAGAAGCACTTCACCAGGAGCCACAATGACGCCAGCAGAAACCAAGCTCTTCTGCCCTACTCACTAAACATCTAAATTCATGTGCTTCAGGTCCATCAACTTCTTTCTGTGGGAAGTTAGAGCCCAGGCCATGTTAACTCCAATCTATGAGGACACAAAGTAACTGTTTCTGAAGCCACAGCCCAGCCCTCCTGGGATTGTTCCGACTCCAGTACTCCACTCCTCCCCTCCCCACCCAGCCCCCATCACTCCACGCACACCACCCTGCTTTAAAATACTGGAATATATCTTACTTTTCTTCTATCACTGTCTGACCATTGCTTTTAGTTTCTTCGACTATAATTTTTTCTTCTTCTGGAAGCAAAACTTGTGGAGCAGATTCTTTACGTGAACCTATCACCGTTGAAAACAGAAACCCACAGGTGAATACCATAGTAAAGCTAAACAGAAATATACCAAACTATTTAAATATCAATATTACATTCCAGGGACTGTACATTAAAAATTACTTTCTATACAAAATGGGGAAAGGCAATTTTTACCAATTTTCTCTATTTCCATCTGTTGAACCCTTTTTCATTCCTAAAGCACTATAAACAAGTCTTTTTCTAATATATTAAGCTTCAGTTTCTACTCTGGACTACGGATCTATTAAACTGAATTTCTCCACAGGCAGTAAGTTAAAGGTTCTGATCATAGTGCCCTGGGTATTTGGGAATAAATATCCAAATCAACTAAACTGGCCACATTCTAGGAATCTTAGAAAGATGTGTCCGATATGAAGTACATATATGCACTGAGTGTTTAATAAATTAAAAAAACTGGCAATTAAAACATTTAACACTGTTGTGACAGTTAAAAGCACAGCAGCTTGCCTAGGATGGTGTCTCAGTAAGTGTTTGCCAGGAAATAAGTGCTTTAGAAACTAACTGAGAAACCCAAATGTTCATTTTAAAAGGAGAATCAGCTCTTCCTTAAGGATACAAGGAAATCATCTTTTCTTAAAGAAAATATTTAAAGGTTATGTAACACGAGACCATGTACCATTTACATTTTTGGAAAGTAACATCAGATGCAATTGAGGCACGCAGTCCACCAGAGAACACCAACACTCGCAAGGACTACTGTGATGAACATGTCTCCATTAAAAAATGCACTTCAGTTTGATGTATGCTAATCACGGAGGTGGTGGCTCAATTTGTTTGATCTTGTTTTTCCCGGTTTATCTTTAATTTGCCTTCCTAAAAGTTCATCAAATTATAAAATGGCACTTATTGTACATCCTTGTATTATGGGAACATTCAGCATAATACCAATGTTTTAATAGTTTAATTTTAAAGAATAGTTTCACCAGTCCTGTATTGTAAGCTTTTCCTCTTCTGAATGGAACCAGATTAAAAATTACTAACAAGGCCTGACGAGACAAGGGCTCATAAGACACTACCGACATCCAGAGAGTACCTCTGCCATCCCCACGGCAGCATACGCGAGAACAAGGGCTGGTGTTACAGGCCTCAGGGCCTTGGCCAAGTGTCTCCCTGCTGCTTCCTGGACATCTGCAAACTTCCCCGTCCCAGCCTCACAGACTGGGAAGGGCATCAAATACAAGCACGCTGGGAGACCATAAGGTCCAGAACAGCACAGAATTAAGATGCTGACTTTCCTTTGTTATCTCAAATATAAGAAAATTAAGCTCTGGGTAAGCAAACACAATTCTATGTTACACAGTATAAGCATCTATACATATATATTTTTTATACCAATAAAGGGAAGAGCCTTTTTGTGTACCGAGAATAACTTTGGTATTCTAATCAAATGCTGTACTTAGAATGTTGTCACAAGCCTTAATGAGCTGGTATATATATAGAAGTATGTTTGTACATGGGTTTGTCAAATATTATTTCAAAGATGACCTTCTGCTAGTGTTTTTGTGTTCTCACCACGCTGCACGTCCTGGGCCAGCAAATCTTATCACTATCAAGCACGAGGAGGCGCTGGTCACTCATAACCACCCCTCGCACCCCGTTAAAGCCACACTCTACCCCTTCCCACAGTGACCTGCAGAGCCAGGCACCTACTTTTAAACACAGGCTAATGTCCTTCAAGACACGGTCCCAGAAAGGGACACATCTTTAAAGACATTACTATGCTGGCAATAATCCACCTCCCCAGAGGACTGCCTGCTCCAGGTGCCACGGCACCATGAGGGTCTGTGGGTATGTCTTCTTCTAGGCCCTTCTGGGTTACCGGGGAATGCTGGTGGGACATCTGGGTTACTTGGAGAAATACTGCTTAAGAAGGAAACTAGCGTTGTGAACCAAATTACTGAGAAAGTACGAGGATATTGGCCAGCTAAAAAATTCTGGAGGCTGAGGAAAATCCTGTGCTTCTGATACAAATGCAAATGTTACCCACATTTTTATAAGGAACTTAATTCATGTGCTATTTTCCTAGAAGAACAGAAAAGCATTCATAAAGATTCGGATATGTAGAAAACAAATTTAATTTGCACTGTGAAGAAAACTGATGACATCAGACAATTTAGATGGTTCACAAATTTTCCAACTAGTATCTGCTTTGAGTCCAAACAGTTGTTGACTATATTACAGTCAAATCAAAAAAGTTATCAGTTGTGTATCTGTCACATTCAGTTCGCAATACAAAGCTTCAAATGGATTAATCAAACAAGAGGTTGAAAGTGTTTTTATATAACAGCACTTAAGGGAATATTAACCTCCATGCGTTTCCATTATTTCTGCATCTCCTAGCTTCCTAGGCAACCTACTTTATGTTTCCAACATTAAAATGTTCAAATAACAAAACACGATCACAAGGGATGTCTACTTTGTAAAGCACGTCAGACAGCAGTCGGCTGTCCTGCAGAGGTGCCAGGACTACCTATACCCCATACCCCATATGTGGGAGTCCTCAGTCAACTCACACCCCTCACTGACACTGAGCCACACAATTCCATTACTGGTGAAATAGAAGAACAAAACCAACCACCTCTGCAGAGATGTTCTGAGGATTAATTTTAAAGTTACATTTTATAAATGTCTTTACCAGATGAATTCATAAAGATAAAAGTCTTAAATTCCATTATGTAACATTTATGAAAGAAATTAAAACCTGTAAGAACTGGTACAACAGTTGCACACACATTACATGGCTCTGATTTCTAATACACTTAAAGAACACAAGAAGAATTTAACAACATATTATAAAAGGTTAAGTTTGAGAATACTATAGATACATATGCCAAACTGCTTGATTCCTGAAACATGTAAATGCCAATGTAAAAAATGGCATTTACAGATTTGATGGTGAGCCAGGAGGCTTGTAAATGAATATTATTTATTGCCTCCAGAGAAATCAATGGGCTGCTAATAATCTGCCTAGATTCAGAATAACATATTTTTCTAAGACGACTGAAAAAATGTTAGTCTTTCAACAAAACAATAAAGGAATATTCCCCAGCCAGATTTATAAGTTAGTTCACTATTTAAGAACAAAGTTTTAGAAAGTAAACGGATTTCACGAGTTACCTCAAAGACTACTGAAGTATTTGCAGGGGTATCACAGCATGTTTCCCTGAATTACTAAGTTGGAAAAACAATTTAGCAGCACAACTACCAAAATGTTCTATCACTTTATTGAAAATTCTCTAAAAGGCCTGAGACACAGATGAACAGGTTCGTGGTGGTTCCAGTACACTCAAGAACTGTGTTTCCCAAAACCTGTGTTTTATAGGAGTTAACAGGGATTTCTGCCAACACATCATTTTGGAAAATGCTGACGGCTACAGCTACTTCTTAGAGATTTACAGTGCACATTTTAAGGTTCTCAGAAGGTTTGCAGTAAAAATACCTGTTGAACTTTAATTCAGCATCTCTTTAATTCACCTGAGCACTGAACTCTTTCTTCAGCAACAATATGAAACATTTTGCAGTTTTCTGAGTAACAATTTGAAGAGTGCTAGACTAGCCTAAAATACATACATACAAATGCTGGTTGGTTTTGTTGCACTTCAATATGGGACAAATATAAAGAAAAAGTAATTTATACTTAGCACCAATCCAGCATTTTCCAAACTTGTCTGTACGCGTCTGCACATGCTTGGGATCCAGCCTCCATGATGGCTGCTGACAAACAGGCAACAACAGTTCCCAACTGCCACCAGCAGGGGTCACACTGCACCACACAGCTGGAGGGCCAGTAGGCACTGGGATGATCCCTGGGGGGGAACTCACTCTGAAGTGTGATCCAGAAGCTGGAGACACGCTTAGAACCTTGCCCCCTAAAATTGTCACAGATCCCCAGAGCTCAGAATCCTGCCCCCTTAAACATCCAGAGCCCCCAGAGAACCATGGGCCTTAGTTTGAGAAACACAAATTGATCAAACATTTCCATTTTATAGACAGATGACTTGCCCAAGCAGCAAGTGTAGGGTTCAAGCCCCAGGGCACTATCGTCTTGGCTGGCGGAGTACTGGTTAGGTGCCTGATCTCACAACACATGACTGTCAGATCCAGGGCATGCGTACGGTGTGTGTGTGTGTATGTGTGTGTGTGTGTATGTGTGTGTGTGTACACACACAAGTGAATGGGCTCCACCAAAAGCCTATCAACAGTTTATCAGAAAAGAATGTCTGCCTATCTGGCTGGTGGTCCATTATATTTGTAGCACAATTCACTTCTTAAGTTCATAATCTTTCTGGTATCTGCATCTACTTATACCAGGGGTGTCAAACTCATTTTCACTGGGGGCCACATCAGCCTTGCATTTGCCTTCAAAGGGATGAATGTAATTTTAGTACTATACATGTAACTCCTTAACTAGGGGCAAGGAGCTCTACATTTGGCCCTTTGAAGGCAACCGTGAGGCTGATGTGGCCACAGGTGAAAATGAGTTTGACAACCTTGACTTATATACTCAACTGAAATTAAAATAACATTCAGAATAAAGTAAAATATTACATTTTTAAAAATCTACTTAAAAAACAATCTCTCCAAAGGGCCACTCTGTTACTTATAAGATTCTAATTTACTTTTCTTAGGAAAAGAGGATGTGAGGATGTGAGGAATGATTTGTATTTGTTCATCATTTGCAACTTGTCCTAGCCCTGCACTGGCACAGGTGCTTTTTCTCCTTTCATTTTGTTTTTCCCGGTAAGTTCTGCATGCACTTTAAAAAACAAGCAAACAAACAAAGAAACAGAAACGAACCCTAGTCTAAATAAAAAACTAATAAAGTTGAGCTTTTTTTTCTATTTATGCATGCACAACTTCCCCCAAACCAAAAATGAGAAGGCTTCATTCTGAAGACAAACCTCCCAGTGATTGAAAATTTGTTTTTAAAAAAATAGAGGAAAATAGATGATATAAAAATGTACAAGCAGTGACTGTGAATTTTTCAGGACACATTTAACCTAAGAAGTACAAGCTTTCCCATCAAGGCAGAGAGAAAGGGCTCTACCGCCCGGCCTTCCAAGACATCGTTCCAGAGAGCAGCCAAATCACATTAAACTGCAAACTGTGCTACTCCCCCACCCCGCGTGTAACAAATATTAAAAGCCACAGGCTAGCAAAGGCAAAATTTATTTCAACTGTACATAACAGATGTCTTTTTTTTAAATAAAACAAACACTTCATTGCCGTATGCAACCACAAACAATAATATGATACTGTACAATACAATGCAACATTCAGGTATACATCCAACTGAGTCTTCAAATGGCAGTCACCCACTAAAAATGGCTTTCCCATTCACAGATAAAAAGCACAATATATAAATTTTTTCCAGGTCTTATACCACTATATACATGTTACTGTGTTTTGGCAATTTTATGCAAAACACGATTAATATAGCTTATATACTTGTGGCAAGTTAATTCAATGGGAATACCATTTAGGCCATTTGCAAAGGGCCTGATAATGGCTTAAACCTACCTTCTAGTTCAGATTCTTCACCCTTTCATTATAATACTAACTGTATACACAGATATTACAGAATTGTATAAACATAAAATACTATTTCAGTGTGACTGAAGTTCCACAGAAGTAAAAATACGGCCCTTTAGATGCCTCATCACCACTGCCACACAACTGTTTTCAGGCCTGTGGCACTAATACTTCCAACCAGGTCACAAGAGCTCATGGTGCCAGACATTCGAAACAAATCCAAACAAACAAAAAGCCAGGTTGTTACTGTGCAGTGATCTTAGCATCAACAAAAATCGTCATCCAAATGGCTTTAACTGGTACAAAAAAGAATGATGGGAAACTGTCAAAACTTTGGCATATAGAAAATGACAATGTCTCATTAAGACAACCCAAATGATACTCAGTGTTAAAACTCCAAGTGCAGCAACTGTACTTCAAACGCTGTGGTATACATTGCACATGACATAGGCAACCCAAGTTTACTAAGGCATGGCAAAGGCATCAAGGCCAGTGCACCAATTATTGTAGTCTCAAAGCAAACAAAAAATGTTCTATTAATAATAGAAACGATGACTACTCTACATGATAGAAAACAAAATTGCCTCCAAATTCCTTGCGTGATACTGGGTAAGCATATGAACTCCATAGTTCTCCAAAAATTCCATTTGCTATTTGGCTTAACACATATAAACCCTATCTCTACCATGAGTTAATAGGGGGCTCGAATTTTAAAAGATTGCTCCTCAACTTTCTTATTTATACTAATTAATATAAAAATATGAAATCTCCAGATGGCATAAACCTGGAAACAGACAGATATCTGGAATGATCAGTTTTCCTAATGACCTCATTGCATGCAGTACTGAGCAGTCTGACTTTCTAAGCAATACGCTACTGCCGGGAGTTCACTAGCACCTCTGGGCTCGTGAGCCACAGGACCCAGCTCCCAGGAAACAAGGACGTAGTGCATCAGAGATGTCTCTGTGCAAACAAGACCAGGACACTGAATACATGGGGTTGGCGAAGGAGGTGTGGTGAGGGAAGAGAGCATTCACAGCCACCTGGAATTACAGCCACCCTGAAGAAAGGAAAAAATGTTATTCCCAATTTATAATGGCATTTTGTTTTCTGAAGCTGGTTCAATGAATACTTAAAACGCAACCTTAAGGTTTCATTTAACACCAAATATAGCATGCAAGGGAGAGAACACAGTGCTTCCCCTCTAGCGATGACCAGATGTGGATTCGGATGCTACAACTGAATGCGACATGTCACATTCAGTTCTTTCTGAAGCAGAAATTAGTCTTGAGTGAGGCCAGTGAAATCTCCTTACAACAAATCCCAGGAAAGTGGGGGCATCTGCCCCAATCTGAGATTTCCTATTGAGTTACATGGCAACTTAGTAAATCTTCAATAGACTCAGAGATCCCCATTACAAGCAAGAATGAGGGCTACATAGGGCAGGGTTGCTGTAAATGGAGTTTCACTGCAGCTGGTTGCTGAAAACAAACAATGTGTCCATCACAGGCAGTATAAGTATGGATGTCAGGGTAAGCCAGGTTGTGACTGAAGCCAAAGCACTCGCCTTTTTAAGTATACCACATGCCTCTCTCTGAAAGCACTCTAATCTATACTTTCAGAAGTGGGATGCTTCAGAGTTTGGACTTTAAACCTTCAGTAGAGTGGTCCAGGCTTGCTAAGTGCCATTTAAGAGAAATTACTTCAATTAGGGAAAGTTTGGCGTGATGACGGTGTCTGAGCTCTGACAGTAAGTTGGTCTTTGGCAAGGAAAACTCCCACCCCACAGGCCAGTGCGGGGCACGAAGAAGACCATTATGTGGCAACTGACAGGCGCAGAGCTGTGGGGGTGCACACAAGCCCTCCTGTGCTGCCCAGGCCCAAAGCCCACACCAACACATGGTTCTTCGTGGTCACCTCAGAGCGCAGCTGCCTAAATTGAACTCTCAGTACTTTCGTTGCATGCTTTTCTCTTCTTATCTCTCCACGACTACTTGACCACTGTGTTCATGATGCATAAAAAATTTAGATCCCTATGTATAAGGCCAGAGTCTCCGCCATGTTACTGGCACTTAGACCACAAACCTGTATGGTTTCAGTATAAAATATCAAAGTGTTCATATAGCTGTATCCAAAAAAAAAATGAGACAGTTGCTACACTGAGAATAAAAAACCACCACCATTTGGGGCTATAAAACCATCACTACTCACTAAGAAAAGAACTCTTAGGTATAGGCTGAGGGAATTCACCATCTCCTTCAACAATCATTAAGTAACTTCCAATGGATATTTGAATCGGCAATTAAGCCTCCACAAAGTACATGGGAAATATCAGAAATGTTCTCAAAAGTTGTTAAAATATCACATAAAAGAGACAAAGAACAGCAAGAAAACATCTAAGAAAAGCAGGCTGCGATACAACAAGCGTTTGTTAAGAAAGCTCAGAGTGCATTAGTTCTGGTGAGAGATATATGAGCAACAGCTCTTACGAGATGTAGAACCCATTCTGTAACTATGGGCTGTCCATATACTGTCATAGTCAGAGTCTTCCGAGAGGTCTGAAGGCTCCAAACGAGAAAGGCTACTGCGACGACCCAAGGAGTCTAGACTTGATTGGTCATCATCAGCCAAGACGTGATTATGCATCAGGTCAGTGCCTTGCCATGCTAAGACAGGGGTGGGATGAAGTGACAGGTGTAACAGGCAAAGATGGGATGAGAAGGAGGACGGACAGGAAGAGCCACAACCAAAAACATAAAAACAAAAGCAAAAGGTGATGGGAAGAGAAGGAAAAGAGAAAATACTGTTAAAAAATGGCAACAATGTTCATTTATTTCTCCTTATTTACGGCTGAGTTTTAATGACAAAGTTAGCACAACCCTTAGAATAAAAACAGATTATCATTTAAATAAACCTAAAGCATGATACTGTTTCAAAATTTTCTTTTAAAAATATGTCTAAGTTTTCAGTTAAATCTCTTTTGAATTAATGCCATATCCACAAGTGATTCTATATATATTTAACATGTAACCAATTCTATCCTATATTCTATTAATAAAATAATCTCACTGAGGATGTTATTTATAAAAGGAACCATTTATGTGGTTAATTAAAAACTGTTTCCTATTTATTAAGTGGATATTGAATGCAAAATAGTTTCAAAGGATTTCTGACTTACTGCTTCAGCTCTTTGGCAGACTAGAAATCACCAGAAGTCATCTTAATGATGGTGGGGGGTGTCTAAAACTTACCTTATCAAACTATAACCACTGTAAAAATTTGAGAATGGAAAAAGGAATTAAATAGGGTCCACTTCCTTCTCATTGCCCCTCTCCCGTCCCCCACATCTCCACTCCTCAGAGTGCTCAGCTGGTGGACATGGATAAAGGGGGAAGCCATGTCTGTTCAAATGTCAGACACCCTGATGCAGCCCCCCTTTACCGGCAGGAAGACAGACATGAACTGGTAATGCCAAGATGTTAAAAAAAGGACAACTGAAGGAAGTGGGCACCAACTGGGAGAACAGAAATAAGCCCATTAGTGGCTGGCCTCTGTGAGCAGTGACCCTGGGCAGGCGGCTATGTGTGAGGCATGCAGGCTAGAATGGGCCAGGGACAAAGGGCACTGGAAGAACACACTCAGTGGGAACCAGGGGCCCCTCTGTGGTGGGGAATGGCACAGACAGCAACCACTGGACCCATCCTGTTTCTGCTTCTGATCAAAGTTAATTCCATTCCAAACTCATAACAAGAACAAGCAGTGGACTGGTTTGGATTTCTTTATTTAAATCCTTATAGTCTATAAAGGTCATTATCTCCTTGACAGAAATCAATACCAAAGATGTTTGGTTTGTAGTCTTATTGGCATCTCAATGTATACTGAACCGAGCTGAATTTTAGGTAATATAATGGTATCCTAACAGTCTTCACTAAACATTTACTAGGAAAAGAGCTGCTTTCACTCTGATCCAATTTCCAAATGTATTATGGGTATCACCTTTCCAGCACAAAGGATCAATTTCCCCTATCCAACATGTTCTTAATTAGATTTAAAGCCATATATGATTGTGTATAGGAGGCTCCAGAGTGGTTAGCTTGTAATATCACTTAAAAACAAAACCCAGTGTCTTGTCCAATGCTTTTCTTGCACAGGAGAAATGAAAACACATAATACAGGTTATGTGATAGGAAAAGATCTGCACAAACTATGGGCCATTCCTTCCAGGCAGCCAGAAGCAGCAAGGCCACAGGCACATCACAGGGCGCTGTCTCTTGGATGAAGAAATGCAGCTTGCACAAAAACATACACAAAGCCCATATGACCTGGTCTATTCATCTGAGACTAACAGGTTAAAATTTTATTTCAAATGACTGAAGTTGAGATGAGTAGTTCTTTAACATCTCAAATTCAAAACCCAAAAAACTATGGCCACATTTTATAGCCTATTACTTCAAATACAATCTCTTATCAGATACATAAAACTATGTAATATCTTAAAGGACAATAATCTGTATTTACAAATTATTGCTTGATTTATGCATACATACTCAACATTCAGGCCTTTCCATTTCTCTCCTCTGCTGAAAGGCACTATGAAAGGCATTTTCACTGGTAAGAGTATGGACAAAATAAGTCATAATGTCACAGGAGGAGTATGTAATATACTCGCCACAAGAGAGTTTCTAGACTATCTGAAGATGCCACCTAGGGTTTAATCCTGTCAGCCCTATCTTCATCTTTAGCAAAAGCTAGAGCAGTTGAAATTCCTTTTCCCGCCTTTTCTTTTTTTTTTCATCATTAATTTAAAAACAGGCAGGACACTGATTCCAATCACCATACTGCAAGTAGTGAAAATGAAGTGAAATAAGTGATTTGCTAAGTGTCAGGGTGGAAAGAGAACCAAAAATACTAAACCTTAACAAGAAGCCAGTTTTATGCCACAATATATAAATTAACCATCCAGTTCTCAAAAAGACAAAAAAAAAGCCCACGTGAAAAACAACGGTACAAAAGGACGCCCTGTGATACCTGTGGCCCTGGCACCAGAAAAGGGCAGACTTGGCCCTGTTCTTCTGAACAAATCACATGCACTACTCCACCTGCCCCGCCATGCTGCAGTCCACTTTCAAATGCCAGGGAAGTTTCAGGAAAAAAGAGCCCTCCTTTTATTGTTCTCACAATAGATTAAGGTTTTTTTCACTGAAGACACTCAACATAAGATCAGATAAATTCAGTGGTACTGAAATCTAATAAATGTATTATTAGTGTCTATTTCCAAAAAGTTTTAAATACAATCATTTTTTAAAAGGGGGTAGATTACAAGAAGCCTTGCTCTAGGTTTATATTTTAAACAATAATTCTAAGAAGCTAATAAATAAATAAAATCCCACTATCACACCAATAGTTCAAATAGCTTAAATAACTGAACTGAATAAATCTTCCACTGATGTCTAAATATACCTTCTGTACGCAGAAGAAAGCTTTATATATTGTAGCAGTACCTTATATTTAAAGTTTTCCCAGTAGGATCTTCTCTGAAGTCAATTATTGTACTGATAGCTCAGACCCTTTTCAATGATACAGGGATTTCAGGCTCAAGCTGTGCTATACCTGGGTAGGACCCTGAAGCATCACTCACTGAGGACCATTCGGACAGCGAGAGGAGCCGTGCACAGGTCCCTACAGCACAGGTTCCTTCTGACTATGACTTTAAACAAAACGAAACACCACTGTTTGAGTACATTACTGCAAAACTTACTTGAATTGAGCGTTTGCCGTGTTTTGGCGCTTGTGCAATAAGCTTCAATGACTTTCAGAATCTGCGCGTCCTCTTCCAAAGCAGCTGTGCCTGCCAAGACAGACCCAACATGTCACAATTGAATTAAAAATGACAAGTACAACACGTTGCAATCCACAATAACTAGTACCATTAAGTAGAGCAATGCAAAATCATCAACTCAACCAAAATGATGACAATCAAGACAATCTCTCATTTTCTTGTCAGATAACTGTTTTCCAATATTTACAAAACAATTACATCCAAAATTATTTTTAGCTTTGTAAAAGTAGTTTTGGTCTGCAACATATCTGAGAAAGGGTTAACTTCCTAAATATATGAAAGTTATCTTACCAATCCATAAGAAAAACAGTATCCCACATCCTCAAATTGAACAGGCAAGAACTAGAAACAAGCAATTCACACAAAAAGAATACAGTCTATAACAAAAGATATTCAACCTCACTACAAAAGACGTGAAAATTAAAACATACCACACTGACAAAACACAAAAAAGCCTGACAATTCTCAATGTGTACATGGAGAGCAGGGAGAAAAAAATCTTCCCTCCGTTCACAGCTGTAGGAGTGAAGACAGGAAAACTCTCCAGAGCAGCAATACGACCATATTTACTAAAGGCTTTAAAAAGAGTATTTCCTCTGATCCACTAATTCCTACTAAGGATTTCATCTAAGAAATTTATAAGGCACAATCTAAAGCTTGAAGGTGTCACTCACTCCAGAGCTCTTCCTTAAACAATGGGTCATTCCAGACACCGGCTTCACAGTCAGAGATCACAGGCACAAAGAGAACCTCCCAGGTTAATAGCATCTAATGGTATCGGATGGGCACAGAGCCTCACACCCAGCACACTTCATATGATTCTATGGTTAAATTGTTTCTGGTTTGTTTTCCTAAATTTTCTACATTTTTCTACATTTTCTAAGATACTACTTGAATATACATTTTTAAAAGGCTTACCTACTGTAAAATAAAAACGTGAAAAGAAGGGAAGGCTGAAATATTTATAAGCTGCGCAATAAAGCCTCAACATCATTTATGATAGGAAGGTAAGCCAAATATTCCCTACTAAAAAATAAACTTGAGTACCCGGAGTTTAAAAGCAACTGAGAAACTGACTTAAATTTCAATAATTGGGACCAATCACTTAACGGGTTTCCCATAATAAGCTCCTTTCTTAGGAGTAAGAAAGATAACATTTAACTAGTGTAATTTTAGGCCACATTGCAAGGTAACTTCCAGGGACAGGCCATTCCCTCTTGGCCAAAAGAAAAATGATCTGTCCAACTGATTCAACGGGATCATTATTTTCACATGTGGGTTAAGTGCAGTAGCATCATCCTCAGTGCCAAGAAAGCATTATGATGCCAGAAAGGGCACTGGCTTCCCTAGGAAGGCTAAAAAGGTAAATTAACAAGAGAACAGCACACATTTTCTAAGCGGCACAGACTGTTTTACCAACTAGAAAATTTTCTAGGATTCTGAATGCAAAAAAAGTGAAAGTAACTCACAAGATTACAATGTAACTTTAACGCAGTCAGGTTTATGAAGTACTTGCTCCCACAGGCACTAGCTACATGGAGGTCCACATAGATAAAAGTTTCTCCTCCAACCCACACAAAAACCCTTGGTTTTCTTATTACCTCTTGGTTCCTCTTCTGCAAGCTCTTTACCTACCTTCCTAC
>PVKM010000178.1:0-97903 GCA_004027735.1 Carollia perspicillata | reverse complement strand
TCACAGGACCTTGAGACTGAAAGGCTGGCTCTCACACACGGAATCTAATCCAACAGCTCATCCTGTAGGCCTGGTTTCTTAACCGTCGATGGCACTTCAGACACTGGGGGTCAGACACACTAAGTCCTCACTTTACATCATCAAGAGATCCTGCGACTTTAAGTGAAATGACACATAATGAAACCAATTTCACCATAGGCTAACTGACATAAACGAGAATTCCTATGACTTCTCATCAAAACTATAATGTAATGTTGTTCAAGGACCTGCTGTAATTCTTTGCTATGGGGCTGTCTTGGGTGCTTAGCACCATCCCTGACCTTTACCTGCACCCTCACCCAGCTGTGACACCAAAATATCTCCAGACATTACTAAATGTCCTTGGCAGGACAAAGTCATCCCCAGTGGAGAACCACTGCTGGAGGCTCCACTTCACAGAAATCTGAACTCTGCCTATGTTTCACCTGTTGTCATCTCCTTGCCCAGGCCAACATTATGCCACGCCCCCTGGACTACCGCACAGTCTCCTAACCTGGCTCCCTGCCCCACCTCTACCCGTCTGTTCTCAACACAGGAATCAGTGGTCCGATTAAAACCCAAGTCCCATCAAGACCTCTGTTCACAACTGGACTGGCTGCAAGTTCACTCGAAGCATCTTTGGGAACCATCTCTCACTATTTCCCTGCCACCCTCACCACCTGAACCCCAGGCCAGGAGGCTCTTTCCTGTCCCCTGAATATACCACAGGGGTTCCTGGCTTAGGCACTCTAGAGCCAGTGCCTGGAAAGCTCTCCCACAGACAGCTGCTCAGCTGGCTTTCTCAACCTCTTCAAGCTGCTTACTCAGATAACACCCCCATACCCGTATCTCCCCAACCTCCCTATTAAGAGCCCCACCGCACCTCCCTCCCCTGCACTTCACACAAACACGCTAACATTTGCCTACGTGGTCTCCCGTCTATACCTGTATCTTTGTACGAAAGCAGAGCTCCACAAGGACAGGGGTTTTCATTTGTTTACTGCTGTGCACCTGGCACACAGAGGTACTGAACAAATCTCTGTCGAGGGAATGGCACCTCATCTGCAGCCTGTCCCAATGCCCAGCAGAGCCTTCACACAGAGCAAATGCCTGCTGACAAAGGCACCCACTGAACACTCCACAGTCACAGCTGCTACGTGTGGAGCAGATGTTCAATTCCAGGTCTGACTCTCCTCACTAGAATGCACAGGCTCACTGCTCCATTTTACAAGCTGTCCTAGAGTATTGCTGAAATCTGAAGGAAATGACCACTGGGATGGCAAAATACATGGTGCCCATTGCACCGTGTCAGGTGTCAGGGGCAGTGAGAGTTCATGTTCACAGAGCAGCCACCTCTAGGCTGTTACTGCATTTACTTCTCCCAGTTTATCATTTACCCCTGTGCTAAGGACGAGGAGGCCCCACAGTGACTAGTGGCAGAGCATGCTCAAGTGTAGGCTGCTGGACCTCTGGGATCACCTACAGCCACTGCCCTCTCCCTCTGGGTGATGTCTGCCATGAATTCTGACTAAAAATATCTCTCCTGGCAGCCTTCTTCTGGAAATGAGTCCCTGAAGGGTCCCAAGCGGGCATGGCGAAAATGAGGAACATTGCTGCAGAAAATCAGGAAAACTTACGACAAAGCACAGGGCACATGCAGAGCAAGGAGACAGAGACGGGCAGGCTGAGCAGGGACAGAGGGGTGGGGGGCAGAGCCCTTTCAGACAGACCCCACGGCTTCCCTGAGACTCCTACCAGGCAGGGCCATGTCTGTAGGGAGGTTCTGCAGTGCCAGACAGCCCCGCGGCCGCCTGTTCACACGGAACCCTCCTGCCTGTGGCAGTGGGAAATGGGCTCGACACTGGGAAGAAGTGGGTGGACATGTGCTGAAGCTCTCCAATCACATGCTTCTAGAAACAGCTCTACTTATGCACGGCTGTCCATGAGCATCTCCTATGTGTGAGGCAGTCCCTGTCAAAGGCTGAGAAATCCAGAGCTAAATTCGATACCGTGCCTAGCATTTCACAAGTTTACACGTGAGCAGTGAATGATGTCTGGGCACACAGGCCTAGGGAAAACGAGCCCTACAGTGAGAGACCACTAGGGGAGTGCAGCCCTGTCGTGTGAAAACCTCAGGGCAAAGCGGGGCAGGAAGAACAGGTGGTCTCAGGTCACCCCGCAGCCCTGGACTGGTGACAAAATGATCAATACAGAAGCCAAGAGACAGCCAGTGGTTCCATTAAGGGGAAAACCACAGGCATGCTTCATCACTAGTGTCTCTCTCCTGTCGGCGAGTATCTGCACTGGTTTGTGGCTATTGCTGCTCAGTTTCCTTTAGAAGTAACACGAAGCTCCAGACCTTGGCTTGCGTTTGAAGTCTCTGAAGAGCTACCTCCCTATCCCAGGTACGCTGTGCTATGCCTGTGTGAGGCAGACTCGCATCTTTATACAAAAGTACTCACTTTTCCTCAGCGCGAACTCTTCATCTGAAGGCTTCCGCTCAGGTTTACGCTTAGGTAGCAGCTTTTTCATGGTTTTAGGACTCTTACTAAGATCCTAAGGAAAGAAAAAGAGAAAAATTGATATTTCCAAAGGCAGTAATTCTTACTGGCATATCAGTAAGGGTCACTGTGAAGGTGTGAAATATTAAATCACTACAATTATTCACTGTTAAGAGTTTCCTACTTCTCTCCTATTTTGATTTTTTATTTGCCAACTGCTGAGCATTAATTTAAAGTCAATAACAAGGCAATGACTCTTATGAACATCCCCACGGTACTTGGATCTGTCAGCATTGTCACAACACACAGCAGAGGTGTTGCAGGCTTGCAGGGAGGCTGGCAGCTCCTGGAGAAGACAGAAAGGACAGCTGGCTGATGCGCGCACAAAGATCCACACATGCTGCTAATTCTGGAGCAGACCCATCTGCTGCAGCTAACCAGAAAGAGATAAGGAAACTAAGGCTATTTTTAAAGGAAAGGTAAGTAAAGAACGACCCCTTTAGAAAAATATTTGATGCCTTGAGGGAGGAGAAAAGGAGGAAGATAGATTAGCCTGTCGGTCTTCAGCACAGATGCACAGACCAGCTCTCTATGGCATGTTTACGCTAATGCAGAGCTATGTTCACAATGTAAAGGTCTACCTCTTGCCCCTGTAACACAACTTCTAAAAACTGTGCAGAAAATGAAGGTGCAAATCTGACAGCATGACAAGGTCCAATAAAGTGGATGGTGTTTCCATTGTCAAAATGTATTAAATATTGATATCACTTAAATTACATTAACCATTTGTTTATGAACCTTATAATGAGGAGTCAAGACTCAGAAGGTGACGTGTGCTATGGGATGAATCAGACTGAGAGTACAGAGGGAGCAAAGCTTGATTTTTAAAGCTATCTCCTCAAAATATTTTCCGTAGAAATTAAAAAGCTGTTAGAAATGCAGCAGAAATCAGTTCACAAAGAAATAAATACAGCACGTGTTCTAGGTTTTCCCAATTTCCGAGCAAACGGAGGTGAGGCCCCTGGCAGTACAGCAGACAAGGTGCCCCACGTGCAGAGGGCGCAAACCCACACACGCTGCGCCCCAACTCCCAGGCCCAAGCAAAGCTGCTGCTGCATTTCCTGTGATGCTCTGTAAGATTACTTTCCATTACGTGTTTTCAAGTGCTCAGTGACAACACTGTACGATAATGAGAGCGCGAAACCTTTTATCCAGCATGGGGTCCAGAATAGCAACTGCAGGCACTTACCAAAACCAGATGCTCATGTTCACTGCCATACCTCTTCCCTTGCCCTTCTGTTCCTTTGCTTAACACTTTTACCCCAATTTCCCCCCACTCCAACAATGAAATCTCCACCAGTACGTGCCTGTGCTACCTATAAACACTAAACTACGTAACAAAGAACACCAAGATTATTTAAGCAACTTCCCATTACAAAGAAATTTCTGACTTGGGCATATGACCACCAGCAAGGCATGTATCATACTTCATGGAGTACTTTTCTAGGTGTCCTAAAATACTTAGGATGACCAGCAGGGATGGAAGGGGGGTCTGCTCCAGATTCTCTGGCAATTCCATCCTTGTCAGGATGCGGAGACTCGTACCAGGCAATGGCACTGCACCATGCTCACATGCACACCCGTGACAATCACAGTCAGGACAACCATGCTCACGATAACCACATCCACATGCTCACACAATGGACATACCGACGCTCATGATAGCCATATGCATTCTCACACGCACAACCATATCCATACTCATGCTAATAGCCACACACACCATAACTAAACTTGCGCTCCTGCTCACTCGCCATCCTCACCCAGTCACGCTCATTATAACCACAATGACACTCACAATAACCTTACTCACTCACACTCAACAATAACCACACGCATACTCATAGCAGCCATACTCACATTCATGATGACCACACTCTTAATTCATACTCAAGATAACCACATTCACTCACGCCACTCACACTTGCAATAATCACACTCATCAATTATCAAGATTCCTCAAGTGCTAGTATTTCTCAGAACATAGTTCTCAAGACACTTTCCTCATCAAAGCAGATTAAGCATATGAAACCTAGTATGAAAGTACAGGAAACTGTCTACACTTATCTATGGGTGGGAGTAGTATTTTAACGGCACATAATACATACAAAAACACTGGGTTAGAATGGAAACAGAGCAAGGTGCACAATCACTCCTAACACAAAGAGAAAAGTTTCAACTTTCTTTCACTGTTATTCGTAAATGTTTTCATCTTAAATAGCTTCTGGGGACAAAATGTAGGGCTCCTGAGCAAGATCTCAAACTTGAAAATGGGTTATGAAGGCACAGCAGAACAACATGCAGAAATAAAGCAAGACACATCCAACTGGAAGCTGAAAATAATTTCAGATTCAGCTAGAGGCCCAAAGGAAGTCCATGTGAAGCCTTCTAATTTCTCAAGGCAGGGCCACAGTGAGCACAGAAAAGGCCCCCTCCAAGGAGGGCAAGGAGAGGGTCCAGTCCAATGCTATACTAGCCGCCCCCCCCCCATGAGGTTCTCCATGGCCCTCCCAGGCCCCCAAACAGCAGGAGAAAATAAGAAAAGAAAAGCAGACCCTTCAGAGTTCAAAGAATCTGATCTGTGTTTTTTATACCACAGACAGAAGATGTGATTTTCCATATTTCTGAATTCAATGAAATAGAGCACACAATGACCAACCTAACACATCCAGATGTGAGGTTACACTCGCTCTCACTCAGACCTTACCTCCTTGTAGCACAGAGCAGCTGAGGGCCGGAGGGGAGGTGCAGGTCGCAGACAGCTCAGGCTCCATGGCTTTGGGGTCTTCGGGGGCTCCAGGGGCCCCCAGTTGATGGTGGTGTGCGGAGTGCCGTGGTGGGAGGGGTGGGGCAGTGTGTGGTAGACAGGTGTCAGCGGCACAGGCTTGCTGTCTGCGTGCTTGCTGGATGGGGTGATTGAATGGGAGGGGAGCTGCCCAGGGAAAAGAACAGGAAAGACCAGAAATATTCACCATCAAAGGTACCTCGATCAAACACATTTAATTTTGCTGATTTTTAAAAGCACGCCCAGTGAAATAACCCCCAGGTCATCGTTTCTCTTTCCTCTCTGACGCCAAGCGGTCAGACTCTGGGATGCCCCCAGGGTGCTGCTGCAGGCTGCGACCAAGCTTGGGTTAGGAAGCGGCAGGATGCTGGGGGCCCAAGACCTGGACACTCCACCGCTGCTTTTATTTGCCATGGAGTAACATTTGCAAACAGGTATTTCACTTAATATAGGTATCAGAATTTTATGAAAGAACAGGCATTCCTGTACTAGAAGTGTGGTTGGGGGGAGAGTAATCCTCCCCATCAAATACTACTCAGTGCCTGGTGATTCAGGTTGGGCAAAGTTTTTCTTTAACAAAAAAGTGGCACAGCAAGGCCCATTTCTGTTGATAGATGCTTTTGTTACAAAAGCAAAGTACAACTGCAGCAGAAACCATGTTGCCTGTTAAAGCTGAAAATATTTACTATCTGTTTCTTTATAGAAAAAAGTTACTACTCCATGGAATAAAACAAATTTTCTCACAAAAATGTAATCAAGACAAAATTTATATAAATCTAATTTATCAGAAGACATTATTAATGGGGTTTATATTCCTGGAAAACCCATCACATTGACAATTAAGTAAAAAACGTTAATTAAATAATTCAGAATTAGCCAATGACCTCATATTAGTCCAAAGCAATATGGCATGCTTAACAGGAGAAAGAGCAAAATGGCTCTGTGAGCTGAAAGCCTGAGCAAGGCCATTATTAGAAAGAACTAAACAGTATTTGAAACGTGCTTAAAAAAAGGAAACCTTAACTCTAGCTGATGCCTCAGCATTCAAGAACAGGAAAATAAACTTTCTGTGGAACCCGCATGCCTGTCCTGCTGTGTGAACGAGTGTCTTGTAATATGCTGGACAACTACTACAAAACTTTTTCAAACTAAGTAATTCACAGGAGAAAATTGTGTGAAATATCCCTTCTAATAATAACGTAGTAGTAAATAATTTGGTGGTGTTTCTCCTTACTTGAAAAAGTCAAAAGAGGTAAGCTTTGTGCTAAAATTAAAATAATACTCAAGCTAGACACAGCCAGGTCACAAGGAGAATACAGAATGACCCAAAAGGAAGCTCCCTAAGAGTGCACATTTCAAAAGCCTGTATGTGAGGAACAGTCCCAGCAGATGGGGTGCCTCCCTTGCCACTGAGGGAGATGGAAAATAATGAGGCCAGGCTCCAAATACAGAACAAACTTTTATCTGATTAAGAAATTTTATAAAGTTTAGTTTGAGACTGTTACTGACAATCTGAATGAAAAGTCACTTCAATTTTTTCTTTATAAACACACATATATACACCTATGTCTTTGGAATAAGTTTAGTACCATAAAAGCATCTTTATTTTTTGAAGTATCAGAGAAGTTAAAAATGGTAAGCCCATTCAAAATGAAACATCAGCTAAAGCAAGTAAGTAGTTTTAGCCTCTAAACCATTGAGAGATTTCAATAAGATGATGATACTGTGATCAGAATGTTATGCTACAGCCTCCCGTCCAGAGCTAAAACATTAATGCTAAAGACACAAGTGCAGAAATGAACTACACAGTAGGAAAAGTCCTAATAAAGATCACAACCCTCTAATAAAAATGTGAGGAAAACCTACCGACTGGAAATGTTATGTAATTGTAAGTCATTTGTAAAAGAGGTGTGCCTGGTTCTTCAACATTGTTCGATAAAGATCACAAATGATTCAGTATCTTAAGCAAAAAACATCAACTAAGAGAACTTTTAAACACTGACACTTTGGTACTGATCTATTCTGAAATGTCTAAGTATCTAAAAAGCCAAGGAGCTGAGCTGTTGAGGTTTTCTAAGTGGATTTTTTTAAATCAAAATGAATCAAAAATTACATTTTAATGCCTTCAACATGAATCTGGTCCTTTTCATCTTCATCATTTTTTTGTTTTGCTTTTTGATGAAACATAACAAGCAGTTAAAACACTCAGAGAAAGCAGTTACTTAGGGAGCAGTTATTTAGTTTTCGAGGCCTCCTCGGAGCACAGAAGCACCCACCCACCCGAGTGCCACTGAACTGTATGTGATGAAGCACAATTTTGGGCTGTTTCACAAGACTGCTCACTGTGTGGCTATTCACTATTCAATGGAGAGAAGAGAATATCTGCAGAGAAATACAGTACTGTACATTCCGGATCCAGATTTGATAACACTTTAAATTACTTGCTGACAATTCAACCAAAAGCTGACCCTGGAGTTTGGACGAAGGAGAAATATGGGGGTCCTTACAGTATGAGACGGCACAGAATGAGGCTTAATGGGGGGGTTGCTGACAGAGGTGACTTTCGTTTGCTTCTGCAGATGGTCCACCCATTCATGGAGATCCTGCTGGTTGTTGCATGAAACTAATATCCGCTCAATCATGCTGCCTACAAGAGATGAGAACAACAGGGTGAAATGGGAATACAGGTAGAAAGCACACACATGCGCACACATACATCCAGAGTATAATTCAACAAGGCTTAACCAGCAGCCCTCGGAAATAAGCAAAAGAATCTGCACACAAATGGTAAGGTGCCTCTCATCACCGCGACAGACAGCATCCACGAAGTTTTTGCCTATCACCTGATATTTCAAATGCATTTCTATGATTTTCACTGTCCTCGAGCTTTGTGATTGTCATTCCTGTTGTTGGTAGCTTTCCCTAAAAAAGACCCCCCCCACAAAAAAAAAAAACCAATTAGTGCTTTTCTGGTAAAGAAAATACCATCATTAAAGTAAATACTAAAAATACTACAGTATTTTAGAAATGGCAGAGGAACTACATTTGTAAACCACAAAAGCTATTTGGTTTGTCCCAGATGCACGCAAAAGCTTCTATTGCAAATGAGTAATCATAATACTATAATCAAGATATTAAGCCAGTAAAAAGGTACAGAGCAGCAAACTAAAACACAAATTCCTAGAACACAAATAAATTCCAACTGAGAGTTACTCTAAACATAAATATGAGGATACAAAAACATTACGCATTACAATTAAAAAAAAAAAAGAAACTAGAGCCTGTGGCAGTGATTTTAAATGACATGTTTATGGAAGGGAAGCACTGATCTGCCTCATAAAAATGCAGAGACAGTTCCATGTCTGAAGGCACAACAAGGGGGAAACTGGAGCGAGAGGAATTGTACAATAGTTATACTTGGTTGCCCGTCACACAAAGTCAACAGCTGTGCTGAGCACGGCCCAAGATGCAGAAACCGGCAGCCAGCCCACCCATTCTGATAACGGAGGACTTGGGAGCCAAACTGGGAATGTCACTGGAGAGATACCAGGAAAGGACTGCAAACAACCCCGCAGGACATTTGGTACTGTCTGAAACATCCACTGAGACATCTGCTTCACACAGAAAGGTCCCTGAAATTTGGTCCTGTGAAAAACGTCTACCCTTAACAAAACATCCCTGGGTTCAAAGAGCCCATACCATTTATTTGTACTTTTGGTTTACAGGATGAATACATAAAAAGTCATCATGTCTTACTGGTCCAAAGACTGTGCTGGGCTGTGTAACCGATGAAAATTTTTCTGGCCTCGGTAGCCTAGCTGGTTATGGCACATGAGGTTAGGTAGATGGGTGGGCATGGACCAATTGTCTCCATGGATACAGCATGGTACCTGGTGACCAACCAGGTCTTTAGGAAAAGTCTCTCAGTGTTGGGGGCCAACCTGATTGTGAAGAACCTCTGAAAGCAGCAGTTCTCAGCAAGGTAAGGAGGAAGGGCTGCCCTGCACAGGACACTGGCAAAGTCACAGAGATGTGGATTGCTTCTGATACCTATAGAGGAGATGGCCAGCAGTGCTGCCGAACACCCTACAGTGCATGGGGCTGGAACGATCCAGCCCCCCACATCAACGGCATCCAGGCCAAGAAAGCCTGTCCTGACATGTGGTAGGTGGGACATTAGGCAGTGCTTGGTCCTTCTGTGGTCAGATAAATTTGAGAAACACTGCATGCTGCATACTCCTTTCCAAGATTCCTAACACACTGAAGGGCATTAGTATCTTTGAGAAATTCTGTAGAAATAAAGCCGTGTGACTGCATCTAACCTAGCAAATCAACACCATGGGATAGAATGTTCTGGTTGTTCCTAGATTTAATGCTTTTTAATGTCCCTCAAAGCCAGAAATAAGTATTCACAATACACAGGTCACAGCACTGAGAGACACTCCCCCCAGGCAATTGTGCAGAGTGGGAAACAGGTCCTGCGGGTGGCACATCAGCGCCTACATCCAGAGCAAACGCACCAGCCTTGTCTCTTGGGGCCTGGCCTGACCCAAAGGGCAACCGCTGCTTCCTCAGGTCAGAGCAGGGTCCCATCTCAGCCTCTTGAGGCATAAAACATGAAACCAGAGAGAGCTGAAGAAAAAGGACTCAGCTTTATGCTTATCAGGGTCTCTGACAACACAGGAGCTACCGGCACGAGGGAACTTAAGTAGCTGCAGTATTAGCGATAGACATCTGCTCAGAAGCAGCCTTACAAATTAAGAGGCATTATTTTTCTGGGTTGTTGACATATATTGGCTTTATCAATTTTAAAGTGCTCCTTTTGCAATAAAGTGTGATGACAACTCCTCTTTGGATAGCAGGCAAAGCTTTCTGGAGATGCCAACAAGCTGTAAACACTTAGACTCTGGATTCACTAGTGTTCTATTGAGGACAATACAAAACAACACACTATGTTCTAAAAAGTGAAACTCGGAGGAAACAAAGTGGTGACTTCTGTTGAAGCAGTACAGTGATTGGCCAGGCCTTTACATATTGATGGGAAAGGCATTAGTTTCTATAACTACACGGGGGGAAAAAAAGGCAATAAAGCCTTGCCAGAAGCACCTACTAGACGTACAGGGAAAATATAATCTACGTAATACCGCCATTTTTAATTACAGTCGGACCTCCGTATCCATAGGTTTCAAATCCACAGATTCAACCAACTGCAGATCAAAAACAGTATTTTCTATCCATGACTGGGAATCTGAGGATGGGGAGGGCCGACTGTATGCATTGTCCTATGCCATTTTATAGGAGACGAGCAGCATCCGTAGATTTTGGTATCTGAGAGGGGATTCTGGAACCAGTTCCTTGCAGATACCGAGGGGCAACTGTGTGGAAAAAAAACAGAAAAGGTCTTCCCTTGCATTTTCTTCTTAAATCAGCTCTCATATCTTCTCAAAGAAAATCAGTGAAATTATAAAATATAAAGAGGTTATCTGATTGTATGCTACTTGGAGCACCTGACATCTGCCAATGTCTCTCTCAGCGCTGTACTGCTCATAAACCATCTCAGCCTGAAGTGCTGTCCCAGTCCACCCAGCCCACAGGGGCACCCACGACGGCACCACAATGACCAGGACAGAAGTGGCAACTGCAAGACAGGACTTCAGTGGGTGACGGAGCTGGCCTTGTACCTCAGTATCTGTGTCCTTAGGAGAGAGCTCTATAAATTTCATTTGTCTCCTTTCATTTTTATTTTATTTTATTTTTTTGCTTAGGGTATTTGTACAGTGACATCACAATACAGAGACTGGAGCTGATGTGTACATATTTGAAGGTATAACACTAGACACACAACATTACACAAACGCATAAATATATACAGGTAGTATTTAATGTAAAAATTCAAATTATGTCTAGAAATGACTCTCAGGCCCAGAATAAACAATAGAATACAAATTTTAAAATGTGTTTTACCTGATAGATAAAACCGCTCATCCTGGGACTAGCAGATAACATGAGCAAAATATTTGGGAAGAGTAGAAGATATCTTTCATTCTTTTCCTAATGTAAAAAAAAAATATGAATAATTTTTAAAAAACATATACTTATAGATGTAAGAACATACACTTAAATTAAGCCTTACAACACATACTATTTTCTTGTTCAGATATTTCTCTCTACTAAATCGTATTAGCTACATTAAATGGAAACAAAATTACAATGAATTCTTAGACTCACAAGTAGCCTATGTAACATCTTTTCTAAAAATGTGGTTAAGGAGTGCACCTCTGCCATTAACTCTTTTTAATTCTTCTAAAGTTTTCTTTTTGTGATTGAGGGAAAGCAGAACGAAGAACCTTTAAAATTTTATTGGGGAAGGAGAACAGGTGGACCTTTCACACTAAAAGATGGTTGAGATAAAATGTTAAAATCAATTTTGGTCTATTAATAATTCCTAGCACTTACCTAAAACTCCCTATATTATCGATTTAATGTTGTTTGCATCTATCCTGTAAACTTAATCTAGTTTACATGAAACACTTAAAAGTATTATTTATGTATTAAAATGTTTTCACTTCCACAAGGTAAGAAAAGCCCGAGACCACAACTGAAGGACAGAAATTCCCAGAACCTAGAAGGAGACACAGAAAGAAAAGACACAGACATCCCTCATCACAAGCTGCCATTGAACTAATGCCCACAGAAGTTACCTAATACTAGGGAGCAGTGCCCCAAAGCAGCCTCCAGAACACCAGCCACAAGCAGTGTGCTTTAAAAGGGGGTTCTACACAGTCAAGAAGTTGCTGAAAACTCCTTATTATACTCCCTTCTTAAAGATGCACAACCTACACTGTGCACACTCAGAGCAGAGCTCTGAGAAGCCCTGTCAAAAAGAAATCTTTACAACTAATTATAATCTTTTCAGTCATGATCATAACTTTGAATCATTTTTTGGAGTGGCATCTATTAATATTTTGTAAATCTAATATCACGAGAAAACATTCTGGGAAATGTTTTCATTGATTTTTAAATAAAATTTAAAAATGCACAATTTAAAAACAATCTGTAGGGCTGATATCATTTTTAAGTTTCATAGGCAGGAAAGAATATGATACGTTTCAGTTTTCTTATTGCCCTAAAAATCTGATGTTGGAAATGGGTCCTAAGCAATTTTGATCATGTTAATTATTTTTTACAAAGGTAGAAATAAATTCAAAACGAGGTACTAGTTAGTGACGCAATGAACACAAAAGTCATGTGACTGCTGAAGCACAAACTGCTCTATTTTCACTGTGTGGGGGATATCAGAAGAATCTGGTTTCATCTCTCACCTAAACCAAACCTGGAAGATAACTATAATTCCAAGCAGCAAATGCCAGTTAGTATTCATAACAGAAAAGTATAATGAACTAACCATTGAAAACAGCAGATTTCTTAGAATGGCAGTATTGGTCAGAAGTCACGGCCAGAGAGACACATACTTCCCCGTGGCAGATATCTGCACAACTGGGCTCTTAATGAGAAATCTAAAATCCTGTCGGGATGCCACCTGTTCACCGACACTGACAAAGACTTTGATAGTAACTGCTCTCTGGCTGCATCTAAATGGGTCAAGCGCCCACAATCAGCTAAGCCTCTCTAACATACGGAAACTGCTTTCGTATTTGGCAAGGATGAAAGACAGACAACAAATATGAGACAGGAGTTCTATTCAGATGTTGCCATCACTTCATATTCCTTAAAAATCTTGTATTACACAATCATAAAAATATAACATTCTGAAGTATTTATAATCTTGACTATAATTGAGGAAACTTAAAACCATTTATAAAATATAAACGCATTTAATGCAAATTATGTTCAGCTCTTAATTTGTATGCAAGACATTTTAATGATTTCAGGGAAAACAACTGAGAGGCAGAGTAAGAACAAAGTCACCAGCGCATGGCTGGTGTCCCCTCGTGTGTTTCTTCCACAGCTGTTCCCACCTCCTCTGCACAGTGGGAGAGAAATGGTCACGGCGTGCACTGCAGTACCTCGCTTCCAGTACACTGAATCATGACCTGGGACATGTAAATGACATTGCCCAGGGTCTTGATGTCATCGCCCTCCCAGCTCCGGATGGCTTCCGTCAGGATCTGCAACTCCAGTTCCTTCCTTTTCCGTACATCTTGACACTGGGCCTGATAGACATAGAACACTCTTAAAAGAGACAAACTTCCAGAATCTTAAGTTTGGTCATATTGCTTTGTATTTTACTTCCTCTTAAGACAGGTAATCTACTGAACCATGTGTTTAATTCACAGGTATGGAATGAGGTCAAGAGAGGCAAAACACATAACCCTCCCTGGAATAAGAAAAACTGCTTTAGAAAAATATAGATCTTGCCCCCTCTAAAGGTGTAGATAAACATATTCCTGGTTTTATTAATATTCCCTGATTTTATTATTTGTCAACAGAAAAATATTCTGATTTTATTAATATTTGTCAACACAGAAGACTGAAAAGGGGGGGAAGTAAGTTCCATTTGTGCTATAAATAAGGAGTATCTCTCAGAAACAGTAAGAGCGCATGACAAAAAATAAAGCAGAACCATTAGTATTCCATTTCATACCACATCAATAGGATGGAGGTTAAAAACATGTTTAAATCATTTTCAAGTATCTATAGCATCAATTATGTGGTGCCTTTTAAATATTTAAACAATTATCATTTCATTGTTCTAGTGTCCAAAGTCTAATAAAGCAGAGAATGAATCAGCTATGGAATAACTACTATATGTATACTCATTTTTACTTCATCAAAGTAAACCTGAAGTATACATCACAGATAATTTTTTATCACCTAACTTTTTAGCTGATAAACAACTTTTCTACATTCATTTGCCATAATAATATCTGAGAAAAACACTCCATAATACACTGAATCACTTACTGCAAGGTTTTTGAAGGCAGTCATGGATTTCTGAATATCTTGTCTATCTGGGTGATAATCCTTTGAATAAAAAAAACACACCATTAGCTTTCATAATGAAAAGTTTTTTCTTAAAAAGGCACTCTCTATAAACTAGCTTCAATTTTCCAACACTTTTCCACCTGTCTTACATCCTATTTTTCCCAGCGCTGGAGTGTCACCTCTCATTCTTTAAGGGAATTATGGAGGCAGTGGACTTAGGGGAAACAATAGTTTGGAAGAGAGAAGCCAAGAGCTGCAGTCAGGAGAACATCTGCTGTGGTGAGTGAAGACAGCACACACCACGCCCGGTCCTTACACACGGCCTCTGCTGCTTTGGCAACGGGTGAGCAGCCGAGGAGAACTGCCTGCCCTTTACAGAAAAAGTTCACCAAACCCTAGCCTATAACACAAACCCAAATTTCTGCAAGGCCCACAGCCTATTACTCAGAAATAAGATAATATGCACCTTTAATTAAATGATAGTTTTAACATTGTATTACTCTACAACTTATGCATTTTATATTTGCAGCTAAATGTTTCTGATGTGACTCCTCAATGCTATTAGCATTTTCTACACTTTGGAACTCTTTCTATCAGCAGCAGTGGGTGAAAGAGGAGATAAAGGATTGGGATGAGAAGAAAAAACACTTAATATTTAACAAGATCATTCTGAAAACCTACTGAATTAAAAGCCTTGGTAAACTCTTGTTGTTGGTTCTGGCCTGTAAAATAAATCATCAATAATAATTTCTTTGACAATCACTATCAGATGCCAAGTGACAGACACATGATAAGCAGTACCTCCATGTGTCTCTCGAGCTCCTTGAGCAGAGTGGGGTACTTATCCAGGCGCATGAATGGTTTGCTGAGGCCGGTGGTCAACACGAGAATCCCCGGACTGTTGGCACCTTTCATCTCCATGAACTCTCCCAACTCCTCACTGAGCAACAAGCAGCCAGGATTAAAAGAGTAAGACACCACTGTTAAAAGTTCAGCATGAAGACATTTTCTTATCCCCATTAGCAATCAAGAATATGAAAAATAACAGGGTATCTTAAACACTGTTAAATCACCACTTTTGTAGCCAAACACGTGCTGGTTATTTCAAAACACCAAAGGGGAATCCCAGAAGGTTCATGCTACTTCTCTCATTATGAGCAAAAACAATTGTACATGACACAGAATAAACACGGTTTCCTATGCAATTCCACTCATGAAAGGCCGTTCAGCAGGTCAATTTCATATAGAAGTGTTCAAATGTCAGCGTGCATTCTTAGAGCTAGAACAGATTTCAATTACCTGGGAACTTCAAGATGGTAAAAAACATGAGGGAGAAAAGAGACTTTAAAACCACAATAAACTGAATCACGGTGTTAACACTTTAGACGCTTATCAGCCCACCAAACGCCCCCCCATGAACTGCACCTGAAAGCATTTTGTGAGAAAAACAAGCCTTTCCAACCTTCAGAGTGTGTGACGTGGCACAATGAAATCATTAATACTTATTTAGGCTTTAGAATTTCCAAAGTATTTTCACACCATCATTTCATTTAATCTGTACAATATACAAAGAAGAAAGTTATCTTTATTTATTTAGTGTTGAGGAAACTGACTATATATTCAGAAAATTTAAAAGCTTAAAAAGAACTTTTTAATATTTTACTATTCCTTTCTCCATCAACTTCACTATTATTTGTGTACCTTTTACAGCCAACAATGCCCTCCTGAGGCCTCCACCATTATGCACACTACGTTTGCCCCGGGCAGCCCAATTCTACAGCCTTGGCCTTCGGGACCAGGGCAGGAAAGCCAGGAGTGCAGGGGGAGTCAATTGTCACTGACACATTTATGACTCACGTCAGTGACTGAAAAACTGTTTCCATCTCTGCACCGCAGGGCAGATGATATTTAGGGTCCGTGCGAGGACCTGGGTCTGTGTTCCTCACCGCTGCTGCACATGTCATTCCAGACATGGAAAACGGAAGGGCAGACAGGCTGGGAGCAAAAGAGGGCACCCACTGGGAAGAGACAGCGTGAACTCTGCGCCCCCATGTCACCTGTTGGGAAGAGCAGTACCATCGCTCCCCCCACCCAGCTACACTTGGGCCCCTGACCAAGCTTCTTGGGAACACACCAGCCACACTAAGGGCTCCTAGTAAAAATATGTACAATATTTAGGCTAAACCATTTGAAAGTGCTAGCTCAGAAGTGGTGAATATATAAGTTTCCTATGGATCAACCTAAAATCACTCCATGTGGAGAAGTGTGAGAACAAGAATTGATACTGATACTCCCCCTGTCACCTCATCTTCAACTGATTATCTAAAGGAGAAATCATCTTACTTAACTAAACCAACTTAGAAATATAAGGTTTCAAATATCAGGTTGAAAACAAATTAATGAGTCACTAGGAAATCAGCCTTACATTGCTTAAGCACGTAAAACCTCTTTAGAAGACCACTCTATCTAAACTCAGGGGAAAACTCAGGTGGCCTGGTTAAGCAAGGTGCACTGCATTTAAAATCAGAGTGCATTTCTGGCTGCACAAAGAAGTACAGTAATAATTTGTTAATGGTACCTGCTAACTATCTACCACCAATACATCACATATTTTTAATATCAACTTTTTAAATAAATGTACATCTACAAACATTTAGAAGATATTATTAAAATCAAAGCAACTTATAAAAAGAGTGAAAAACATAACCCTAATTATAAAAACTTAACACCTATAATAATAAACCTTTTCTCATTTCTGAGGGAAACAAGGCTTCGTTATGATTTCCTTACTGTAAGCCATCATGATGACACAATTTAAAATGCCACCACCACAGAAGCTGTCAAACCACTTCTAGGGTTGTGGGCGTGCTTGCTTTCATTATCAACACGCAGTTCAACATCTCTGTGTGTAACTTTGTGCTTTCTAAGAATGGTTTTCTCAGGAAAATCACAGGGCTAGGAGTACTGAAACCAGGAATAGTGGTATTTCAGAGCCTTGTAGATTAGTCTAGTGTTTACCCCAGAGGTCATAGTGATTTAAAGGACATGAGCAGTAACCTGGAGTACCTGTTTGCACAGCTTTATCATCATTTTGATTTTCCCTTCCTCACAAGAGATAGGTGGGATAAGTGAAGAGTGCTCCTAAACTGACTCTTACCTGCAGCCTCCTCTCCCACCTACCGCAGCCATTTGCTGAGCTCAAGCAGAAGTGAAAGCGGCAGAGAGAATGGTCACCAAGAAGAACAAAGAAAAGGGAGAGACACTATGGGACAAGCACTCTGAGCGGAACATCAGAGCAAGTGCTTCTGAACATGATTCTGGTGAACAGCACTCTGCGCCTGTGACACAAGTACCATTACACATGTCTACAGACGAGGATGCCCGATGAAGTCCGCCACCTCTGTTTTCACTGCCAGCTGGACGGCTGAGCCCAAGCCGGCCCCAAAGCCTGAGGAGACACTCTGTGTCTGGTCTGGCCCCCTCTGACCACACCAGGCTGCTCTGTCTTTCACACCAGCTGTGCCCTCCTCACACTTCTCATCAATCCTCACTCAGAAATGCTCCTCCTCCTATTACTCACTCTGTCAATCCCTAAAGCATGAGTAGAGTAAAAGGATGGATTTAAGAAGGAGCAATTTATATTTTGTATGCTTTTCTCTAGTTATTGAAAAATTCATCAAGCAAAATCCTCACAAAATGAAACTTTATGGTACCAGAAGTACATTTCAAATCTTTTAAATACAATCTATGCAGGGCCTTTTCTACCATGAGAAAAACACATAAAAGTCTATTCATGCCATTTTTGATATTTCAGAATTGTATTTTAAATTTTGTTACTAGAGTTACAGCAAAGAACAATTAACAAAACTAAGTAAGTTATTCTTATTACTCCTCCTCCCCAAAACCCTACAACTTCAAATGTAAGTGAAAATTTTTTGCAAGCAAAAGTAAATTCTTTTAATATACTCATGACATTTTTGTAATGCTAGAACATGTACGGTTAAGAAAAAAACAGAACTTTATAAATCTTCATAGGTTACTTTCATTTTTTGTTTTTTTTTTAATTTAGTAAAATAAAACAAAATGGTTACAGCTATTTTGACAAAACAATGGCTCTTTCAGCTTAACTTCTACTGATGTGAGCAATCTTTATACAGTGCAGCTCTGCTGTATTTACTGAAATGACACTGTGGGCTGCAAGAAGGCAACCCCCCCCCCCAAAAAAAGGGAACACAAATAAGGAGAACTATCATGTAGCCAAGAAAAAAGTAACAATTAAAGTGCTGGAAAAAACAAAATTCATTTGACAGACTAAATTATGAAACCTGCAGTTCATTCAAAATAGGCAGTCATTAACTTATGATGTCTACTATCATTATCACATGATGATGCAAAAAGTACATATGAGTTATAATTCTAGAATTGGTGGTTCTGTAAATGCATTCACAAGATTCACACTAAGAATTTAAACTAACCCATTATGGCTGCAAAGAGGCCTTAAAACTTCAAAACACTACACTTAAATCAATCCTTAAAAGACATATTCGAGCATAAACACAGATTAATCTACCCATTGGAGTGGCAGCTTTAACACTTTAACAAATGCAGGGAAGCAAGAAAGTGGTCACAAGTGAAGACCCCAGGTTACAAGTGAAGATGAAAAGCGGTGACTGCTGACAGGAGCTACCAGCCAACTGCGATCCTCCTCTCAATTCATGGACTTACACGTCAGAAGTGGGGTCTGACGGGTGAGCAGAGCAGGCACTCTTGCTGCTCAGAGACTTCAGGGGGACACATGAGCAGCAGCACATCCTGCCACGTCCACTCTCGAGGCTCACACTCCCAGAGCATGACCTCAATCCACCCACCTCCCGACACTGGGACAAGCCACGTGGAGGAGGCAGTTTCCCCCCTCAGATACCTATCTGTATTCCTGCCCTGTTATTTTGAGAAAACGCTACACTTACATGTCAGCTATGGTACAGTCATTATAGTAACAATACAGAAGAGAGGATAAACAGCACATACTTGTAAGCATTTCCCTTAAAACCATTATTTTAGGAAACTTTAACAGTCTGAATTTACTTTAAATGTCTTTAGGACAAATCCTCACTTTCATGGGAAAAATACTTAGTTAGAATTGTTCCTTAAAATTGTTTACCGCCCCCCCATACTTCCAACCCAATCCTAGAGAATCAATCCCTCAAAAAAAGAGGGAGAGCAAAGATAAAAATGATTATAATTTTGTGCTAACATTCTATTTACTTTCTGTATTATCTTCCCCCATCACTGCATCAACAATTCCTTTAAAATTTTTCAGAAACACATTTAATCCTTGCATTTCACTTTTGTAAAAATTTCATTTAATTTGTAATCCCCAGCAGTAGACAGCAGACAGCATGACTGAATACAGGTTTCATGGTTTCAGCAAGGTGCATGCTCCCATAGCCCGCCCTCCTGTAAAGGTGAGGAAGGGTGAGGTAATGGGGGGCGGGTCTTTTAGGCTTTCTGTTTCTGTCGTACACTGTATATCCTAAGGTCCCTTCTCTTCATCACCATGTCCAAGACTGTAGTTTCATTTCAGGACCTTTACCATGTTCATTCACTTCTGATCAGTTCACACATGTTTTGCTTAAGGCTTACAATAACCCTACGAAATACTTTTAGAAGTGTGAGGTGACCCAGGCCCACCCACTGAAAAGCTCTAGTCAGGGCTCAAACAGGTGTGACCGGTCCGGAAACCCTGCCGCCACTTTCATACTCACAAGGACACCACACTGGAACCTCAACTCAATCTCTCAACAGCTCAGCAATGCTTGCTTACCAAGAGTTTCTAGGTTTTAAGCTGAAATATTTAGAGTAAGATGAAGTTCAATATTAGCATTAAAAGCACAGTGGCACTTACCTTCAGGCTACTAAAACTATTTTTCCATTTACGGTTTAATAAATATTGAACTGTTTTCAAAAGAAACTATAACCACTTTTCTGAAGCACTCGGTGATACTGGTCTGTGCCTGTGCACTCTCTGTCATCTGTTCATGACTGCAACGCTCCCCAGTCTTCCTACAGCTTTCCAGAAACAGACATGGATGGCCTTGTCTTAAAAAACTGGCAGAGAACCTATATATTCTGTTTCAAGTATTTTAATTTTGTTTCAGGTCGAAAAGCTAAAGCTAATGGTCTCCAATTTAATGTTCAATAGACCTATAAAACCTAATCTTAATTTTGAAATGGGACATTTTCTCCTAAAGCAAATCTAATTCAGTCTCATGTACTTCCAGTTGTATGACCTGACAGAAACATGATTCTGGTAGCCTGGATTTAGCTTGCAGCTACACTCTAGAAATCTTACCAGCTCCTTCAACCCACTGTCCAAAGGGTTCTAGGCTGAAAGGGAGACTTCAAAAAATATCCTTTTCTATTACAAAAATACTAATATGCATTTCAAAGACTTATTGCCAGTATTTTTCAGGCACTAATTTTAAGGGCTAACTAATAATCAAGTGAATACTAGCACTGTTTTGGAGGGTACCCCAAGAAGTCCTTTCCCTTCAGGTAAGGTGTCTACATGAACGCACCTGTGCTCCGTGAGAACATTCACTGCAGATGGGTGATTGGCACAATATGCAAGGTACAAGGTTTTCATTTGTGGCATCAGATTTAAAAAGCAGCCTCCAACTCTCTGCTGAGTTTCAGGCAACCTGGAGACATACAACACAAAGAAAATAATCCTAAAGTTTACAGGCAGAAGAAAATTGCTAAGTAACAAATACAGAATATTTTGAGTAAGAAAGACCTCCTCGTGTACCACCCTATGAAAACGAAATACACCAATCCCAGAATACAGCTGCTCATAGCACGGTTACAGCAGGGAGAAGTACCTACCTTGAAAGCTGCTCTGCTACAAAACAGGGAACTAAACCCCCACCTCTTCTCCAGCACCCAGATGCCGGCACCTGCACCCAGCAGAGCTGCAAACCCACAAGTCGCGGCTTCTTTGAGCAGTGAGGAAAACAGATACCTTACATTTTGCATAAAACAAGAATTCCAAAATGTGGCTATTTGGTTAGTAAGTTTTTCTACCAAAGTAGCATCAAGATAGACACACAAAAGATACAAAAGCCACCTTTCCCCTCAGATGAAGACTGGGCACTGAGCACATCTATCAAGCCCTCTACTTCCCAAACCCACACTGTGATGGCTGGCTTGAAGGCATAAACTGACAAAAACAAAAAGAACAGAAAAAGAGATAATCAGAACCCACTTTGGAAGCTGAAGAGCAGATGATGAGTGACCACAACTGGGCAGGCAAACCCCACCCTAAGATCACACCTTAGCCCCCAGCAATCAGGCCGCCCTTCAGCAGCAGAGCCACAGACATGGCTGAGTAAAGGTGTACGTGTAAGGCAGCAAGACACGCACTTCTGTGCACCAGGAGGTCACTGGTTGAGCATACCAGCAGTGACTCGGAGCAGTGGTCCTTGGAAAACAGTGTGAAAGACCACTGACCAACCCAGTCTCCTTTGCCCACCAGAACCCCAGAGCACTGACAGGAAGGATTACAACCTTTGAAGCAGGAAAGCTGAAGAGCCTTCTCTTCTCCTGAGGGAGTCTGACCCCGAGAAAAAGTGACCAAAAAATAGTTAACACCAGGAGTTCCCCAACAAAACAGTCAGAAAGTTTCAACCCACAACCAGCACTTCCACTCAAGTGTTTAGTGCACAATCTTAATTATTAGATGACACAGAAACATGACCAAACACTTTAGGGGAAAAAAAATCTAACAAGAATGACAAAGGGCAAAAGATGAAGAATATGAAGGGGGGGAATATGATAGTCTTCAGGGAACAGAAAAATATTCAAAAGAAATTTTAATTAATCCTGAGAGAAATAACACAAGGTCTATGAAAAGAGAAAAGGATGCTTTTGTGGATGGGGAAAAAGGGGGCTCTATAGAAAGTACCTTACAGGGTGATCTGATCATAAATTCCTAACTGGGCAGACCGTGGTAGGCAGTCATGCCCCACCCAGCACCTGGTCTTTTTAGTAAAAGGTTTATCTTTCCTTAAGCAAGCTGTCCATTTTTTCTCTGCACCTAGGTGCGTAACCACCCTCAGGACAGCGCATAATCCTGTTAACTATACAGGAATCCAATCTCCACCTAGTTTTCTCCCATCTCCTTAGTTCTCTCCTTAATTTCAAGTGCATAAAAAGAAACTACAAACTCTTATTCCCGAAAGCATTTAACTCAGTCTGCTGATAGGATATTGCTTCCAGGTGTATCCTCGGTTTGACTCAAGTTTTCATACAAATTCTCTACAGGTTTGGATGATCTTAGGTTGACATCTTGAAAATTAGAACACTGGAGATAAAAATAAAGGAGATTTTGAAAATCAAAATGAAAGAGCAAATGAGAAAGTCAAAGGAAATCTGGAAAATGAAGTTCTGAAATCTCCCAGATTAACAAGGAAAAGAAGATGAGAAAATCAGGACACACAGTTCCACATCAGGATAAAAATTCCAGCTACAGAAAACAAAATTAACAGAATAGAAGAAATGATCCTTAAAATTTAGCAGACTAAAAGACATAAATCTCGAGACACGAAGAACTCAAGAGTGTCAGCAGGAGGGACGCAAAATGACCCAAACAAAATGCAGCAGCATTAGAGTTAAGAGTTCAGAGTTCTAGAGACAGACTCTAAAGGCTTTGAGAGGGAGAAACACAAGTTTCACACAAAGAATTAGGAATTAGAATGGCCTGGGACTTCTCAACAACACTAACCATTAAAACAGTGGACAGAAACAACCTAAGTGCCCACAGTAAATGAGTGAATAAAAACTATGGTACATTTACACAATGGAAAACTATGCAGCAGAAAGAAAGAACTCCTACCCTTTGTGACAGCATGGATGGAACTGGAGAGCATTATGCTAAGTGAAATACACCAGGCAGTGAAAGACAAATACCCTATGATCTCACCTTTAACATGAACCTAATCAACAAAACAAACAAGCAAGCTAAATATAACCAGAAACACTGAAATAAAGAACAAACAGACAGTAACCAGAGGGGAGGAGGAGAGGGATAATGGGGAGGGGAGGCTATGTGGGGTGAAAATGGAGACAACTGTACTTGAACAACAATAAAAAGAAAAGGGAAGAAAAAATAGGAGTGGACCATAAAAAAAAGCAGACAAAAATAACTACCAACAATTCTATCTCCATGCATCATAATCAGTATGAACACGGATTAACTGCCTTCCAAGCACTCCTTCCTCGGGATGTTCCTAGGAAATGAGGGTCTACAGCAACAAGAGAGGAAGACACCAGCATCTCACACCACGGAGGTGAAACGCAGGATGACACTCAAGGGAGACCCTGAGACCATGCAGCAGGGTTACAGATGAAGAACCAGCAGAGTCCAGGGTGACTTCTAGAATATGAGTCTAAAATTCATAAGTACCTAATATATATGAACATAGTGAAAGAAATGAACATAAGCCAAAAAAATAGTGATAGGTATAGAAAAAAACAAGAAAATGAAGGCAATTATCACCATTACTATCCTGAGAAAAAGAGAGGGCAAGGCACAGTAATTCTGGCACAGAAAATGGCTCAGCTGTCAACAGCATCAACCTAATGCCGTAACCATCTAGCCCGGAACAGGCTTATCTGGAATTGTACGTTTAGTTCACCTATCCTTATCTGAAGTCAAAGTAACCTAGCATCAGTACTGCCAGCAGACTCTTTTCCAAGTGTGAACTTCTCAGTGGGTTTTTAAATAGCCTTCAGGAGCTAGTCACAGGTCTATCTGCAAGACAGTCACTAACAAATAAACTTCAACTATTTCTTCAAATAAACCTTACAAATAAACTTCAACTATTTATTCAGGCACTGGGAATCACAGATTAAAAAGAATAAGCAATCTTCTTTACTTTAAAGGTGGCTGCAATCTTTGTGGGTAATATCGAACAAGAACAAAAACAAGAGGAATATAGAACAGCCAACGATGCCTCGATTTTGTGAGACACAAACTGCTGCCAGCCCAGAGGAGGAAGCACACACCCTCCGCCGGGAGGAGGCACAGAGGCCAGCACCCTTCCTAAGTCACCCAAAGACCAGTCATCACACACAACAAGGATGCTGCACATTGGACCGCCTGCTTTGTACCTGGATCCAGACACCTCAGACACAGCATTTTGAGACTATAACACACTGACATCTGAGCAGGTGATGTCCACACTCAGGGACACAGCGAAACAATAGAGTCTGACTTCTAGAATGGGAAGGCTCTAGCAGGAAACCCCAACTGCCTACCTGAGGTGATTGAAGGTAACTGGAGAGAGGGGACAACAAAGTTTTATGAAAAAGAGAAGAACCCTGTCAGAGACGTGTACATGGAAGTAATTAAATTTTTGTGATTGCATAATATTGCTCAGTGCTATGCCGCATACTGTGCTATGATTTCACTTCTCACCTGGTCTAATACCACAGCCCAAAGGTGCATTCAAAGGAGAATGTACCTAAAATCTAAATCAATAGATTTTCATTTCTATTTCATCAATTAATTAAAATTAAGTTATATGTTAGCATGGCTCATACATGAACAATTACTTCATTAAATAAGGTCTTCTTTCTTTCTTCCTTTGGGCCCACTGAGCCTGGCCCTAGAGTTTTATTCTCTCTCTCAAACCAATTCTGCAAGAATTCACTATACCTGACACTGCCATATAAACAGCTTTACAGTTTATAAAGCCATCGTAGTCCACACTCGCTAAATGGCACCGGCAGGCGGAGCTCAGAAAGCTTACATGAATCATCCTAAAACTGGAGCCTAGGTCATGTCCTAACATGTCTCACACATGATACCATCTAGGATCACTGAATAAACAGAACAAGCAAGGAAAACTTACAAAGATCATCAATGCAGCATATGACAGAATTAAAATTGATAATGCTCATTTTGGTTCTCTCTTGTGCTTCTAGAGGTTGTTTCTCAGAGACTAATAATATTTAGGCAGGGCCCTGGCTGGTGTAGCTCAGTGGATTGAGCACGGGCCTGTGAAGCAAAGGGTCATCAGTTCTATTCCCAGTCAGGGCACATGCTTGGGTTGCAGGCCAGGTCCCAGTAGGGGGTACTTGAGAGACAACCACACACTGAAGTTTCTCTCCCTCTTTCTCCTTCCCATCCCCTCCCTAAAAATAAATAAATAAAATATTTAAAAACATATATATATTTAGGCAAGGCATACAACATGGTGTTGAGGTAAGGTACAAAGGAACAAATGGCTCACAAAGCTGTTATTGTTAGCAACTTTCACCTGCAGTCTTCTGGCAGTGCTAATGGCCAAGATCTGATAATGGTAGTGGTGTCAGCAATGGTCTGACAACAGGTGTTACCAATGATCTAACAACAGTTGTGCTGACAGAAACAATCCAGTCCACAGTCTTTGCAGTAAGACTAACAGCAAAGGACACAAGGGGATGTCCAAAGGGCCTTTTTCCTTTCCCAAAGTGAAGATGAACAAATTCCAGAAAATGCTTCTGAGACATCATAAAACTGCTAAGCAATTTTCTCTCATAACACATTTATTCCTGCTGGTATTGCTAACTAGATAAATGTTCACAGCCCACAATTCACTACAGATTTCAGAGGGGAGACTAAGATCAACATGAAGATATCACTATGAGCTGGGCAAACCTCAGTACACTTCAGTGTTCTCGATAAAGCCCACAGAGTCTGTCCATGATTGATGGGCAACTTCAAGAGAAGAGACTACGTAAGCAGCCTCAGGTTCCCATTCAGGAGGGTGCCCTGGAGGCCTTGGGGACCACAGCCAGACAGACACCATGGCAATGACTTCGGACAGTCCACAGACAGTCCTATCTGGTGGGGAATAAAAACCCTGAACACAGAAAACTCTTTCAAGGATGCCAGAGCTGCCCTGGCTGGTGGTTCAGTTGGTTGGAGCACTGTTCCATAATCAAAAGGTTGTGGGTTCAATTCCAAGTCAGGGCACAATACCAAGGTTCCGGGTTCGAGCCCTAGTCTGGGTGCTTATGGGAGGCAACCAATCAATGCTTCTCTCTTGCATCAATGCTTCTCTCTCCCTCCTCTCTCTAAAAGAATGAAAAAATGTCCTTGCATGAGGATTGAAAAAAAAAGGACGCCACAGCCCCAGGAAGGCTGCAGAATCTGAGATTCCTCCCAGAGTCCTCTTTTCTCCAGTAATCAGCCTTCTTGAGCTCCTTCCCTGCCAAGGTCACCTGCCTACGTACCCTGCACGTGCCACTGGTTTGCCATCCCTTTCTAAATTCCCAGACTTGTAACATTCTGGCACTGGAAATGGGCTTTGAAATCACGTTTCTATGGGATCGTGCAATCTAAGCACATAAGGAAGTTATGGAAAGAGTTACTCGGGGGCTTCCCAGGTGACAGTGCGTGGCAACCCAGGGCCAGAGGGCAGATACTGCCTCCTGTACTGACTGACACACAGGAAGTAAACCCTATAATCTGAATCACACAGGTCAGCACCTGCTTCTACAAATGTGTACAATTAACCCCAAATCATCTCCAGATAAGCTCCACTCCTACACCTTGCTTCTTAGTAAGGACAGCCCAGGCTCAGAAACGTGCTCTGGGTCCACGTGACACTGCTCTCCAAAGTTAATTATTATCTCTACATCACCAGGCTTGCTATTATTTAGACAGTTTAAAATAATAGCCTTCAAAAAATAAATAAGCGACATCCTTCTGTTTAAATCTGCATTTTGACAATAATCTGAAACAAATACATACTATTTTACTGTCCAAAGAGTATTTATAAAAATGAATACATGTATATACTAAGATGAGCTTTAAAATTCACTTTTGAACAAAATCAGTGTGGTTATTCAATCAATATCAATTAAATACTTTAGTATATACTATGTGAACCATTTTATTCAATAAGCTGGATTTCTTCTGTCATATACAAGGGAACTCAGTCTACTTTTATCTGTTATACATCAAAAAAGAGTTTGCAACTAAAAACCCACTGAAAAAGAGTTTGCAACTGAAATCCCAAACATGCATGTAAGCAAATGCCAAGGAAGAAGAGAAGGCTGTGACAAGAAGTGATATACATTCACTGGGTCTGAAGGAACAAGCAGTTTTTAATAGGAGAAGAAAGTAAACTCACAGGAAGGGAACGGCAGGGAGAACTGAGTGGGAAACCACACTTCTTGGTCCCCCTCGGGGCAGAAAGGCTTTCCTGCTGAGCTAAGGCACAAGGAGGGGAGGGGAGAGAAGTCTGGTGCCACTAGACAGATAAGAGCCCACCTGAGGGGCTACCACAGATATTAAAACTTTGGACCTGATCTTCTGAATCAGCTTTTACCTCCACAAGATGTCCCATTCAAACATCTCAAAAACAGGTTTCTAAAACACTGCTGTGAATAAGTAAGGGAACCATCCAAAGTTTCTGAGGGGAGTGTTGACCGAACGAGGGCCCCTGCAGAAAGAGCCTGGGCTGATGGAGAGGTGGATGCACAGGGGGCCAACAGTAGGCCTGGGTGGGAGGTTCATGCACAGGCACAGCAGGGATGAGGTCACCTGAGTTAGGGCAAGTGGCAGCAGTAAGGGCAGTGCAGGGGCACAGCCAAGAAGACGGAAAGCCTTTGAGAGGCACCTACGTTTCTAGAAAGAACAGACATGGGGAGTGGGGGAGGTGGAGTCTTTAACCAAAATAAGGATAAAAAAGGTGGGGGGAGGGAGGTTGGTAACCAGGGGAGAAGAAAGGCAGGGACAATGATGTGGATTCCTGCTGAGCTGACTTGAAAGGCACGAAAAGTTGAGAAGAGTAGCAGGAAAATATCAAGCAGATAGTGAAAACACAAATCAAGAGATCAGATCTGGAAAGACAGATTTAAGATGCAGGATCAAGAGATGGCTCTGATACTCAGGATGGTGGCCACCAAAAAGCAAGAAGAGGAGAGGACTCGGGGCAGAGCCATGACATCTACGCAGCAGGTAGGAGCCAGAAGCGACTACATGAGAAAAGGAAACAAGGCGGCTAAAAACATAAAAAGAAAATTTCTACAATTCTAATCACTCTGACTTCTCAAATTACCATTTACAATGCTCCCTTAGTCATCCCCAACATTTCTTTCCCAAACACTTACTCCTTTTCTCTTCCGCATTCCAAGTGAAACTCGCCTGACTTTTTCGTTGTGACACAGACACAGAGTTCAAGTAACTAATTAATGTCTGATGAGAATAAGATTAAAAATATTTTGCTACTTTCTACCACTCCAAATATATGCAATGATGGTTTTAACTAAGCTAGCAGTTAAAAATGAGTTGTTTTCCCTCCAGCTGTTTTAAAAGAAAAATAATATAAACATCCACCCTAAAAAATAAAATTTAGAATAAGGAACTAAATTCTCATACCAATTCATTAGATCACTAGAGAACACTATCGTGTTCTCTAGTTCCCAAATGATTCCATGGCTAGTCAACTCCTATTAGCTATCTCCAAAAATGATATGGCTGCCCTGGCTGCTTGGCCCAGCTGGTTGGAGCACTGTCCTGTGCACCAAGGGGTTGTGGGTTTGATCCCTAGTCAGAGCATATACCTAGGTTGCAGGGTAGGTCCCTGGTTGTGGGGGCATTCAAGAAACAGCCGATTGGTGTTTCTTTCTCACATCAATGTTTCTCTTTCTCTAAAGATCAATAAGCATATCCTCAGTGAAGATTTTTTTTAATGTTACAGCAAAGAAAAAACTGAGAAGGAAACACAATTTTATTGCCATCTTCTACAGAATATTTTGCCCAAAGATAATAGTATCTGAAATCATATATCCTACATATTTCTTTTAATGTCCTAAATTAGTCTGAATCTAGGCAGACATTAAAAGTAACAGAAAATAATGCCTAAGAACTGGAAGGGTGAGGGGAAAAAAAATCTTTCAATTTCAAGAAAAACTGACCTTTCCTTCAAGAATGTCAGAGACTCACCCACGGACATCCAAAACCATTGATCCATTCATTTAGTAATGAATCACAAATGGCTCTAACAGAATGGGAGGGAGAGTGTTGCAGAATTAGGAAGAATGCATTTTGACATAAAGAAACAAAGCCCAGGCAGCCACCGCCACCTGCTGACTTTTATTTAATGCTCACAGTATACTCTACTATGCCCATTTTACAGATGAGGAAACTAAGACATAAAGAGGCAAATACCCCCGGGCCACACTTCTTCACACACGGTTGAGTGGGATGGGGTGGAGCACTACATCTCCCAAATCTCCCCCTCCAACCTTATGTGATTCCAGGGCTGGCCCACTGTCTGTCAGACCCCCTCACCAGAAGCTACACGAGCACCTCAGAAGGAACTTACTGCCTTATCCCAAGTCCTTTCTTTAGTCTTGCCTTCATCACAATATCCCTCTCAACCAGTTCAACTCAAAAATCACAAAGTTTTTTAACTAAAATAGTTCAAACAACAAACCTGCTCAGAAACTATCCCTAAAGGAGTAAATTCTTCCTTAAGCACTACTGACTTGATAATCTAAGACCATCTACTTACTGAAAATTTACTACATTTAAAATTCAAAAAGTAAATAACTGAGAATATAAAGAATAAGGCATAGTCTTGCTCTCTAACAGCACCATGAAACACAATTCTCCAAATGTTGCTCCAAAATGGGTATGTTTCCCTCATGATCTTCCACAGATGGTGGCATTCTATAAAATCCATTTCCAGATAGCCAAGGACTATCATCTGTTAGTATTTGGCAGAACCATTCATAAACCTGTGTGAACCTTTTTGATGAAATGGTGTCCCATGTATCACAGTTGAACATAAAGCAACAGCAAGGAAGCCATGAGACATTTTCATTCACACAACAAAGATGTATCTGATTATTTAAACTCAGATATACTTTGTCAGCTCTGAGTGTCACAACAGGGGCCAAAGAAGCATGAACATACGCAAAAGAAGACGAAAAGGAAGGACCTTGAAAATGAGGACAGAGAGAAAGTGAAAACCCCAAGACATTCAAGTGAGGAGTGGTGAAGTGAGTCACATCCACCCCATGCAACATACCTCAAGTTATATACCAAAAAAACAAAAAACACCACACACTTGAAGAGTTCCACGCACAGGACTGGACTGTGGCATCAGCAAGTCAGGCGCCCCCACATCCCAAGGGCTGCCTGTCAGAGGACAAACGCAGCACACCCAGTTACCTCTGCTGTCTGCCTGCCACCTTGGCCTCTCTACCCAACAGAAAGCTAACTTCTGTGGCTCACTTTTTCTACCTCTGGAACTTTCTAAACAAACTATCACTTATATTTGAATTCTTGCCTGTGAACTCTTAGCTACTCTCAAGGACTAAGGTCTACCATCTGGCGCCGTTTGCCACTACCATTCCTTCACCACTCTGAACTTCAGTTTTTACATCTATACTGTGAAGACAGTAATGGCTGCCCTATTTCACAGGGCTGACAAGAGGTTCACAAGAGATACTGCAAAACATGCTACATAAGTATTAATTTATTTAGCCTACTGGCTACATCACCTATAGCCAATAGGAAAGGAGAAGCAAACATTTATTCCATATGCGCCCAACAGGCTAGCCTCTTGCAAAGACCCCAAATTGTGGCCAAATGGTCTTCATTCACCAAAAGGAAAGCAAAGTAATTCTCAAACTACTCTCTTAATGATTGGGTAAGTAATGCTGTTTTATGCAAACCAAAAATACTGCAAAAACAAAAACTGTGGATTTCTAATTGAGAGCTAGCGTTTCGTTACACTGACAAGCAGCTTTCATTGCCACAGCTTCCGACATGAAAGGCCTCGATGGGGCCTTGAAGCCAAAGGTAGGGGAGCAAACCTACTTGCAGCATGGCAAACTGTTACCAATTTAAAGAGCTGCTGGCACAGTAGGCAGGCCCTCACCACTCCCAAGAGACTGAGAAAGACATAGGCAAAAACCTGGAAGAAAAACCAGAGACCAACCAGAGAGGAAAAAAACTTTCTGGTCCTTCTGGTGACTACAAAATTAAAGAGAATGCAAAAGTAAAACACGCTGCCTTCCTTTGTCAAGCCCACAAGTAAATAAACATCAATATAACCTGATGGACGAGAATCTCAAACTTTTCATGTGCATTCTGACTTTAAGTCATCCAACACCCAGCAGGCATTTCATAAATATCCTTTAATATCTGCTGTTAACAAAGAACAAAAAATAGTCACACAGAAAAGAAAAATCTCATGTCCGATCATTCAGAACACACCTGCCCCCTAGGCCCCCACAGGGAAAAAACGAAATCTTAGAAACATGACAAAACCAAGTCCTTAACAGATCTCAACAGCACGTTACGTGTGCAGTGCTTTACAGCTTCTCGGCTTCCTTGGGCCAGGAACCACACACGCTGGACGACGAGGCTGGGAAGACTTGGCCTTCAAGGGTGTGTGCACACACGCCTCCCCGTGGAGCACATGGCGGCATGTGGGAAACCAAGCCACTGGCACCTCCATGCTCTCTCACGTGCCATCCTCTTCTCCACTGGAGTTACTCATTACCTACTTCCCCCCAACACCTTAAAAATCGCACTGACGTGAAACCCTTTCTTTTCTCTGCCTAGTCAACAGATGCCTCCTTTAAAGACCACTAATGTAGAATTTAGATGATGTAAAACAGTTTTTACAATAGAAGATAATATACCTAAAAAATTCAAAATAGCCTAGTTTCCATCTTTGGAAATGTAAATTCTAAAATTATGTTAAACGTAACCCTTTAAATAACTGTCATACCAATCTGAATTTTGTGAATTTTAGCATCTTACTTACTTGGTGCATTCTTCTAAAGACTGTACAAGCATTTGCTGGAAAGAACATATTTCTTCTAGATTTCCCATTAAATATGAAGTGTTTGCTGAACTTAACCTAGAGCCAAGAAAAATAACAGTAAAAACAGGTAAACAGTTTTACTTATATTCTTCTGCTTTCCCATCCCAATGCCCCATTAAAGTCTTAACCTAATAAACAAATTGCTTATGTCTAAGGCAAACTAGTACACTAAATTCTGTTCCAGTACTTCATCCTCTATTCTATGAAAATGCAAAGGAACACCTAAGGTGATGACTACTCTACAATTAACCCAATTTATCATCTAACTTACTTCTCACTGGTCTGCAATGGCCGTAGATAGGTTGAAAGCATAGTCTGAAGTTCTTTAGAATATTCATTTTCTGTTTCCAAAATATTCTGTAGCACCTACAATAAATGATGAATAGTATTATTTGACATTAAGATTTATAAACTTTCGAAAGTTCATCATCATTGAGCTTTTGTTCAATTCACAATGTTGCTTCTATATAATATTAATGTGTTTAATATCATACACAGATACCTACAATTCACTGCCACTTAATTACTGTTACCACAGCTACACCACTGATTTCATCTTACTGCCAAGCAATTGACACAGATATACATAGAATGAGGCTAGCATGAATTCCTCCATCAGATAATAATGCCAAGCCTACAGATAAAAAGGGAAACCACAGCTAATCACAAAAGCACAGATGCGTGAATGAATCTCTAAACACTGTGTTGTGCAAAAGAAGCCATTCACAGAAAGCATATCCTGGATATTCCTTTTTTTTTTTTTAATCTTCCCTCAAGGACATTTTTGTTTCATTGCTTTTAGAGAAAGAGGAAGAAAGAGAGAGAAGCATCAACTGGTTGCTTCCCATAGACATCAGGACCAGGAGTCGCAGGCGCCTGCCCCCAGACCAGGGATCAACCTTCCGGTTTCAGGATGACACTCCAACCAACTGAGCCATATTAGCCAGGGCTGCACTTCCCATTTACGGTAAGTCCAGGAACAAGCAAAACTAATCTACAATGGCAGAAAGGAAATCAAAACAGGGGGAAGGGAGTGTAACAAGGGGGAAAGGGATATGAGATAAAATTCTGGGGTGATAGACACGTTGTAGATCATAATTTGGGAAGTTATTACACAGACACATACACCTGTCAAAGCTCACTGAACTGCAACCTTACAATCTATGCATTTTAACACATATAAAGTATATTTTGACTAAAAAAAAATGAAGTTTGCTCATTTCCTTGACTGCATCTAGGAAAGCTAAATCAATTTCTGGCAACTATTGGCCTTCATCAGAAATATGAGAGCTCAAATCATCCTACACGCATTTATTAAAAATTAAAGATCTACCAGTATAAAACAGCCTTTAAATAGCCACTACAGACAGGCACACCTCATGTTATTGCACTTTTCTTTATGGTGCTTCACAGAGATAGTGTGTGTGTGTGTGTGTGTGTGTGTGTGTGTGTGTGTGTGTTTAACTGTAAGCAAGACCCTCCTCAACCAACAAAAACATCACAACTCACTATTGCAATCCTTATTCTATTGTGGTGGTCTGGAACTGAACCCACAAAATCTCTGAAGTATGCCTGTACTTTACTTAAAGACATCAGATTAATTATAAATCAACCTTAAAATTAAAATGTTTCCTGGTATCCTATATTAATGTAGCAAATTTAGCCAAAAATCACTTAACTCCTAAAAATTGAAAGTTAAATATAAAGTGCAAAACAGCTGAACTGAAGCAAGAGCCTCTTTCCACCAGTAATTACCAAGAGCAAAGGCTTCTCACAGGGCAAGGTGAGAAGGTGCTGAGGTCTACAGGTAGAGCCGGGATGCACAAGCAGGCTTAAGACTAATTACTGATGCTTATTATGTTCCTAGCACTGAGCAGGGTGCTCTACACACATTATCTCTAATCCTCACAAAATCTGTGCCCTTTTCAGAGGAAAACACCGAAGTGTAGGGAGATTAAGTAACTTACCCCAAATCAAATAGCTAGTGAACAGCAGAGGCAGAATGTGAGAGCCTAGGTCTCTCTGATACTATGCTGCCCAACGGTGCCTTCTCCAGCAATCAGACTAAGGGCAGGACTCAAGGCTCCTGTGGGACCTGACATGAGTAAAGAAAGTGAAATCCCTTCCTCAACTATCTTTTTTATTCCCCTCTGTTAAGAGAGCCAGCATCTTCTTTAATCAGGAAATCACGTTACATGTTTTTTTTCCTGAGGATCCACTAGATGCACTAACATGTGCTCTGTCGTCCAAAACGAACAAGTCACTCTAAACTAACTATACCAAAAAACCTTTACACAACAAAGCTATCTAACACACTCAGGTTTTATCCCCCTCATATCTGATCATCAAAATGTATGTTTAAACACTTCAGAAAAAAAGTACTCATTAAGCTAAAAACTTAGATTACAGCATTAATAAATACCACATGGATTATTCTGTTCACTCCTGTTTTCTGTGTACTCTGAGGAAAGACTACAGTCACTCATGAGTAAATGCAAATCTGATTAAATAACTTACATACTACACTACTTAATTTGCAGAGAATCAGAGGTTCTTTCACTCTGACACTGAACACTGGTTCTGCCCCTGAATGGCTCTATTCATGGGAGACTGGTGGAGTGAGCCAGAGGGAGGAGGGGCCCCTCCAGAGCTCATTCCTTTGTGGGGGAATCTGGGTGCTGATCCTATGATTATAATGCCTTCCTTCGAAGAAATATACTCATTAGATACAAATATCAAAGGACTAGTGGACAGAGAACACAGTGCGACATCAGCCACTGCATCATCAGAAAATTATACTTAAACCAGATCTTACCCTTCAAAAATAACATGAAGTAAGCCAAGTATAATGGATCACTGAACTAAAAATAAAAACAAAAATGTCACAGACATGTACAATGAAAAGTCCTTTTGCGATGTTAAAATAAAGGTTAAAATATATGATTTCATGTCTCAATTACAAACATTAGGAATTAATAGCAACACTAGTTACAGCACACTTGAAAACCTAAACACCTACTTTATAAAACAGAAAACAGTTCCTAGGTAACATAAAAGGAAAACTGTGCAAGAAAACATCACTAGTGTGAGTGGAAGAAAAAAAATGGCATTTCCTTAATAGCAGAATTAATCACAGTAAGCAAATATAGAAGCTTCCACGAGAACGTACCAAAAGCAATCCTGTCAAAAAGCTACACTTATTAAGGCAGTTCAATTGGTTCATTTCTACTACTAGTGATAAACATTATCTTCAAATACGTGCTAAACACAAGTTCTATAATACTCCCAATCCAAACGATCCAAGTTACACTTAGCTTTTTCCACCAAGGCAGGACCAAGACTTGGCTAACTGAGTCATGCTTGACGCTGACTGGCCACTCTCTCGGGAGGCCACACATCCCTCCACCCTATGCTCAGCAGCAAGTCTGTGCACTCCGGTCATCACCTTTCTTCCCTTTCTTGACTTCTGCAAACTCTGGCTGCTGCAGGACCCCATGAGACCTAACAGCCAGGTTGCCAAAGCTCCATCACAGGAAGGCAGGACACCAGCGAACGCGTGCAGTTTTCACAGAAAGAGCTGTCTTTACTCCACAGCCCCGCCTGAGCTCAGCCAGCATGAACTCTCCCTGAGGCACAAGGCGTGGAGAACCCAGTCCAGTCAAACAATGGTGCCACACAGAAAGAGGACATCAGGCAAGGCACAGAGACAATCCCTGAACTATCAGCACTACAGCAACACAAAACAAAGGAAGACTGATTTCGGTACCTTGCAGACACACAGAAACTCATTTTATTATTACCACCATTAAAGGAGCACTTAGTATCGCTGATTTTACAAAAGAGTTACAACTTTTCACTGCAAATCTTGGTAGATGTCATGTTTTATTTTACATGGCAGTGATGGTCCTTTAAAAATGAATAGAAGACGTACATATAAAAAAAGAAACACTAGGTAATTTTTAAAGATTTGATCCATATAAAAAATTATCACCATAAACTAAAACCAAATTTCAAAAACATAATCCCGGTTTATAAGCACAATGGGAAAAAGGAAAGAATGGCACAACCGGCCTAAACCTTGCCCCACTCACCTAGTGAGCCCCTCCCCACACGAGGAAAACAATCACTGCATGTTTCCTTTCAACCCCGTCCCTACATTTAAACTGTAGTTAATACTTAAATTTTCAAACAGTATATTTTAAGATAGAACTTGAGCCACTAATAAACGATCAGCCTCTAGGGAAAGGAGAGGAAGGAAGAGCAGTGCTGCCGGAGGAAGTAATTCCTACAGCTCTGCCTGGCTCCACAAACCCAGAGGCCAAAACACGTTCAGAAGCAAACCCACCCCCACACCCTGGCAATCACTGATTTAGTGTAGTTTGTTGATCTCTGTGTGCACTTATTACTTAATAACATTAACTCTCAAAAAGAGGTGCCACATAAAATATTTGTTTTCTGTGACTGTAAGAAGTTACATTATTACAGTATTTCTAAATTTGAGAATTCACAAGGTCTTGAGATGCTATTTCTTCCCAACACTAAAAGGTTAGTTACTAAGATAAGAGCAAAGGCTGCAGGTTCACAGTGATGGTGTCACAACAGAAAGTGCCCTCAGCTAGCAAGCTGATGTGCATGGCTGCACCCTGATGTGCAAAGAACCAGACTTGAGAGTGACAGACCTGGGCACAAACCCTACCTCTGCCACATCCTACCTGGTACTGTACCTGTCTACAGATCTATTTCCTTTTTTTTACAAAAAAGGATTCCTTTCCTCAAGAGTGTCAGGTCCCTGACTTAAGGTAGAAAGGAATCTTGTAAACCACCTAGTACAGCTTTCCAACCCAAACCTGGAATCCTATTTGGAGCTACTTCTTACACAACTCCATTATTCAGGAGGTAATTATTTTATAAGCCAGTCTTTTCCACAATTAAATAACTCAGTTATCCCTTCATTCATTTACCAAATGCTTAGCTACTACTCTGTGCCAGGCTTCCGCTACCACCTGAAAACCTTACGTACATCGTGATCAATATAAAACAAGAAAATTATATAAAAACGATGGGAGCAAAATTTGTCAAAGATGTCAGCAGGCCCCTCACTGTCAATATGAAATGTGGGTGGGATATTAGAAAGGAGGGCAACAGCTCTCTATTAGAGCCACAGGGAACAAGCTGCATACCCCTCTATAATCACTAGGGCACATGAGATAGAGGACCTTATCCACACACAGGCCTGGGCAGAGACGTCACATGTCAAAGGATTAAAAAACAGGGAATGGAGGGAAGCCAAGGGACAAGTAAAAGATAAATGCAGCCCTGGCAGGGTGACTCAGTTGGCTGAGGCTTCATCCCATACACCAAAAGAACGCAGGCTTAATTCCCAGTCAGGGCACATTTGTAGTTTGCGGATTTGATCCTTGGTCAGCGCACATATGGGAGGCAATGTTTCTCTCTCCCTCCGTCCCTCCCTCTCTCCCCCCCTTCCTCTCTCTCTCAAATCAACAAACATATTCTCAGGTGAAGATTAAAAAAAGAGATGAAAGCAGCAAAACTAAGACTGAGTTTGGCTGTTCAGTGGACACACTGGATGTCAGGTCAGAAGCTCAGGCATTCTCCCTGATCCAGCATGCAGAGAGGCTCATGGCCACTCAAGGATCAAAGGGCAAAGACAGATGTACTATTTCTCTGCAACACAGAGAAGGTCCATGGAAGTTTGCTACAACATTTTATAAAAGAAAGATGCACATCTATTTTGTATATTTATTAAAATTAACGATTGCTGTCTATTATATCATCTTTACAATGTTTCAAAGGCAAAAGCTGCCCTGACTTTTCATGACATTTGGCATGAATGGAAGGATAACTGCTCATCCCATACAAAAAGAGTACTGACATACTTTTAAGTCAAAGTTCAATAAAACCTGGAAAACAAAACCGCAGTGTATCACTGAACATGCGATCTTAAGAACCTGTAACTTCTCAGATTGACATATTTAAGAGACCTCATTCTCCAATGATGACTGAAGAAACTCCTGATCCTTTCAAAGAAGTGATCAAGACGCCCCCTCTAGGGATGAGCATCAGCTTTTACGTGGAAGCGCTTTCTCTCATCTCTATCAGGAATGTCTATTACCATCCTGCAGGTGCAGTTAATGTTCTTTCACTGTCAAAATCCATCAAGCTCAGGCACATCACAAACATGTTTTCCTTAATTAGAAGACCCCGTCACCCTTGACTACAACTCTCCCAGATAATCCTCAAATGGAATGCCTGTTTGCAAACAAAATGCTATAACGGCCTCAGTGATGCCTAACATCCTAAATGGCCCTAAACACTCTTCCTAATAACCATGAAAACCTCTTAAGAGCCAAGTATTTCACCAGACACCTTAAGACCAACTGCTAATCCTCTTAACAATACTTCAAGGCCAAGTCAAGCACTATCAACTTCATTTTACAATGTAGTGTCTATACAGGCAGCTAGGGACTTCTACCTGGCCAGCCCACCAATAGGGAACACACAAAACCTGAAACCCACCCCCACCCCGTTCCCCATCCCATCCCATCCCATCACCTATGCAAGGGCACTCCTGATTATTCATTGTTCTAAGTCACTGAAAACATACTGATTGCAAATAGTTTTCACATTTGAAAATAAAGATACCAGTGGTGGCTGACTTCCTACAAAAATTAATCTACTTTTGATTTACAGCATCTTGGATTTTTTTTCACCCTTTCACTGTCACAAGTCTGAGGCCCTACTGCCCCTAACCATAGCCTCTGATGCCCTAGTTCCATTTTCAACAGTGATGCCAAAGTAACCTTCCAAAATCACTGCCGCTCGTATTACCCAGCAATACAATTCTGCCCCTCAAACCATTCTCTGGCACTCTCCCTTCTATTTTCTGACAACATTTTAACATAATCACGTTCTGTAAGTAATTTCATAGTTCTGCTCATTACACTTAACACAAAAGCATTTTTTATATTTTTAAACTACATTTTAAATTATTTATTATAAGTGGATATACTTCTGGTTACTTAATCATTCCTATACTGCTATATATTTAGGTTGCTTGCAACTTACTACTATAACAAATAATCCTATGAAAATACCTTTGCACAAACTTTTAAAAATAGATTTCAAGTAATTTCTCTGGGATGGATTTTGAGAAGTATAATTACTAGATTAAAAGGCTTGAGTGTTTTCAGAATTTTGTATATGCCTGCCATATTACTTTTGAGGAATCCTACACAGATTTACATTTCCACCATTATTACAACTGAAGATTCTCTTCTTAAATCTCTGCTTACTGGATACATATAATGTTGCTACCAAACTTTTTACGGTAAGCTTAACTATCTTGTCGGAGTGGTATGGACTGCATGTTTGTGTCCAAGATGGAATGTGCCAAGTCTCAATCCCTGATGTGCTGGTATTAGGAGGCGGGGCCTTTGGAAAGTAATCAAATCATAACGGCAGAGCCCTAGTGAATGGGACAGATGTCACAATAAAGGGATGAAAAGACCAGAGCTTGCTCTCTCCACCTTGTGAGGACACAAGAGAAGGCAGCCCTCTATAAACCAAGAAAAGGGACTTCAAGGATAATCCAACCTTGCTTCCAGCCTCCAGAAGCTGTTTAATCCACTCAATCTATGGTATTTCTTTAGAGCAGCCTGAACTGATCAAGACACAGCCATCAGTATTTCCCTGGTTTTACACTGCTCACCTCACTTCCTATTTATCTACTAATCTTAACGTATTTGTTTTAATGAGCTCCTCACACATTGGTGACACACTCACAGATGGAGAGCAGGATGACAGCTGGGGGTGGAGGGATTGAACCAGAAAAAAAAGGACATGGACAACAGTGTGATGAGTGCTAGGGGAAAGGGGGAAAGGGGACTAAATGGTAATGGGCAAAAATACAATAAAGATTAAACTGAAAAAGAAAACTGAACAGAGCCTCAGAGACCTGTGGGGCCTCACCATGCTTACCAACAAGTATACAATGGGAGTCCCAGACAAAAAGGAGAGAGAAACAGATGATGAATCTGCCATGATAGCAATCATAAATCACTAAGAATCGCTTTTCACTTCCCAGTGTTTTCTGGTTTGTCTTGATCATTATACACCTGCACAAAGATTCATGTCCATCCCCATTAATGCTTATCTCCTTTTGTGTCTTACTTTCAAAATGTTTGTTCCTCCACCTAGAAGGCTCTCCTCACTGCTCTCCACTGATCCCAGGTTTAGACTTAGGTCTTTCATGTAACTGTTTAGGAACATCAGCCCAACCCTAGTCTTAACCTCTTATAGAGCCTTATCTTTCAGTGGGGTTAAATATACCCATACCTTGGTAGTTTTCTGTGAAAATAAAATCACAAAAATTCAAAGATGACTAACATGCTACTACACTTGTTCTCGGTGTTATATATTCTGTCCTATATTTTACTTTCCTGTACAATTTAGAAATACAGAATTCAGAAAAGCTAAAACTGAATCCTGGGTGAGTCACTAATCGCTGTGTCACCTTGGACAAGTCCTTTAACCTCTACAGCTTACTATTTTTCTCTACTATAAAACAAAGAGTGCTACATCAAAAGTCGATTTCCTATGAGTTCCATGAGTTTCTGCCCATCCATAACAACTGCAGTTTTAACATTCGCTATTTACTAATGTCGTACATCTGAATCACCAGCACCACCAGTCTAGCACTTTAGGGCTGTTATTAAGTAAGATGAGCATTACTTACACACAAGCACTTTGGTAGCACAACAGTCAACATGAAAACTGAGATGACGGGTAGCATAAAAGAGCATGCATACACTGAATGTAGGGATGATTCCTGCTGAGCAGGACAGCAGGAGATTTCATCACAACACTCAAAACAGAACACAATTTCAAACTTATAGGCTGTTTATTTCTGAAACTTTCCATGTAGTATTTTCAGACCATGGTTGACCGTGGCTAACTGAATCTGAGGAAAGCAAAACCACAGAAAAGGAGGGACTACTTTAAATTGTAACAGCAAATGAGTAGCTCCCTCTTGGGAACATCACCACGGACTATGACTACATTATTCACCACGTGAAACCCTCCACAATAAAGAAACCAACATCTCACACAAGAATCCATGAGGAAAAGGAAGCTCCATGAGATAAAAGTTAAGTTTTCCTACTAAGAAACCCTGAAAAACCATAAAGAGACTTTAATTGCCATTTTTGGCTACATACACAAAACCACACAAATAACAAAGAAGTCAGTGGAATCACATCCCAGGAACAAGCATCCAGCACGCACAGGACTGAAGAGGATGTGCATAACCAAGAGAGGAGGTGCTGAGGAGTCCCATGTTCTGAGAGTCGACAGAGTTAAGGTGGAAGTCAGAGTCCAGATGAAACAGGTGAAGACTGGGGAAAAGAAAAAGAAACCAGGGGACTAGAAGGAGATGCTTAAATGAAGGACTTCTCAGGAAAGGAAGATCTGGAGTTGGCCAATACAAGAAGTCGAACGCCGCTAATGGCACATGCCCAGCAGTATCATGTACAGAGCCCAATGAACGAGAAGTAGAAAAGTGAATTTATGAAAAGAGGCAATGAAATGGACACAGGAGGAGAGAGTCAACAATTCATTGTACCCATGTCCTATAACACCTCTGACAAAAGAAAAATTTCTGCCATTTCTATTTACTGTTTTATGCCCAATGCCTTTAGCAAGGCCTGGCACAGAGTGGGCACCCAACAATAACTTGTAAAGTGAACAAACTTCCCCTGAGGCCAACTTGTTCTGTAAGATTTGGGGGCCAATGGAAGGTAAATGGTTAGAAGAGAGCTGAATATACAGACTCACAGCAAAGACTGTGGCAATATCAGTGTGGTAGAACTGTCTCATTCAAATGTGTCATAATTTATCACCATTTCTTAATACCAGTTCAGCAAATTAAACACAGGGTAAAAGGGCTGCTGAAAATAACTGGTTATTTCACTTCAAAAATTCAAAGGTCTCATGGCCACAGACTTTTATATCCCCTGATCAAAAAAATAAAAAACTTGAAGGAGAAAAATAACTAAATAAATGCACCTTTTCCACAGAATTCAAAACACAATCATATTTAAAGAGTCTACTTTGCTGTTTTATCATACTAAATAGATATATAATAGCAATGTAAAATTTTATTCAACTAAAAAATATCATTTTCTATGTTCTGTACAATGTGCAACTGTGTAGGGACAGAGAAGGTTCGGATTAGATACCAGATTTAACATCACAGATGTTTTTTAAGCTCACAAACTGTTCATGTTAAGTTTCAAAATGCAGTAAGTTTTAGGACTCTGAAACCTTGTCTCTACTATGTATGATCTTTAAACACTCTCCCCTAATTTCATGCTACCTGATATTTTTACATATGCATATCTGTATACAAATGTACACACACACACCCCAATCCCAGGAGAGACTATGTTAAGATATAAAGTAACTATATTGACCTAAAGTACTTACAATCTGCTCCAAATATAAGCATTATGGCATTTGATGGACATAAAACCTTTAAAACACATTATATACCTTTTTAAAATCTCATTTTTGAAGGCTTGGTATAGGAATATGATCACAATACCCAGTTATATGACAAGAACAAGATACAACTGCAGATTCACAATATTTAACATTTATTTAAGATTATAAAATATAGAGAAATTAGAAGGAAACATACCAAAACATTAATGGTGGTTACACATGTGGGGGAGATAATGATTTTTATTTTTATATCCTTATCATACTCAGTAGTTTAACTACTGAGTTTCAGTGACATTCAAAAAACAAGGTATTTTTTAAAAATATTTTGCAATTACTCACCACATTATAATAGCTTTTGTTAATGGCAGTCGTATCGAATCCTTTGGGAGGGCTCTTCAGTGTTCCAGATTTGGGAGATACAGGTTTTTCTGAAATATAAATGTAATGTAGTTTTACTGATCAAAACTAGAAACAGCCAAATGTACCAGCCCCCCACAGAGCCCACCATGACTGACCCAGCAACCTCAAATGAAACAGACCAAAGGGGGACACTGAGCAGATGGCTGCATGCCTCCAGGAGGAATCTCGGTGCCCACATCTCCTTCTCATGCTCGACAACCTGAGTTCAGGCTGAAAACTTCTGAAAGCTTACACTCCACTGTTGCCAGCAAAGAACTAAATTGTTAGCTATACATGTAGCTTAGCAGTGTAGTAAAGATAAAATATTACCCAAACAGAATTAGAGAAAATACTGGCCGATAGCTGACAAAATTAACACATCAAGACCCACGGTCTGAAATTCTGATCACTCAGAACGCAAAAGTCTCTCAAAGTCCCTCTGAACAATATGGTCTGGCTGAAGGCGATAGGCAGACAAAGGAGAAGGCAGGCCACTCCAAACAGGCAAAAACCAGGAAACCACCTCACTGCCTTAATAACTTCCACATTAAGTGACAACAATGAAAGCAGCCATGAATACTGCAAGGATTAAAGTAGTTTTAAACTGCATGGCTTTCATTCAACATCCACTCAGGAGACACTGGGCATAATCGGTACTGAAGAAGTGCTTGCTAACTGAGAACCTGGCTCTCAGAGAGAGAGGGAGGGAGGGAGAGAGGGAGAGAGGGAGGGAGGGGGAGAGGGAGAGAGAGAGAGAGAGAGAGAACCACTGGCTACCACTGGCTCTCTTGGGAGAGGTGTGTCTGTCTACCATTAGTTCTATGCATAGGTTTGTCTATCACTGATTCTATGCGATAGGTCTGTCTATCACTGGTTCGGTGGGGGTGGGGGTGTCTGACAGCTACAAAGTGACTGTTCACTACTACTGAGGGGTGAGGAAACAGTGAGAATGTATTCAGTGCTACCTTTCCAGGGGTCAACTGAAGAAAGGTCTTCCCTTTCTTGAAATAAACTACAAGAATGCTGAAATCAACATAATTTAAACGCAGATGTGCTAAAGAAAAAGGGGGTGAGGACTCCCTAGGTGCCAAAAGTAAAGGGGATAAAAAACACTGACCATGACGGGGGGGCCTGTGAGGGGTGGTCCCAAGGACAAGGGTGCAACCAATGCAGGAATAACACACAGCCATGGTGCAACCTGGGCAGAGTAAAATGAGATGAATCTATTGGTGACCTGTACAAATGAGGAAAAGAAACCTAGAAGCTTCTGTACAAGTTTCTTCTCTCCCGGTCCAGAGAAACGGCAAGGAAGTGTGCTAGCTACTTAGAAACTGGGTACACGACCACTGAGAAATCAAAACCCAGAGCCTGACCCTGCCATGGGGTCCATTCCAAATCTACACCATGCTCCTACAGAACCACCAGGATTTGCTTAGTGCAAGAAAACCTCTGGGAGCCCCTGAAGAAGCAAACGTTATTCCTCTCTGAAGGAATACCTCTGCGACCCCAGGTACAGGGGTATCCTACTGAATAACCACCCATTCCACACCAAAGGGTGAGGACTGGAGAACACCTTTATTTCCAGCAATACAAAGAAAAACAAGATTCTGTACTACCTTTGTCCCTTTCCCTGAACAGAAAATATTTATTCCAAACACTGTTCTTTCAACGCTAAATTAATAACTGTCCGAGGGCTTGCATTTTATGTCACTTTTTGATGTCAAAGATAAACAAAATAGTAAAAGTTACAAACTTAGGAAGTGGCAGTATAATTGCTCATTAAAGATCTGTGGACAAGCAAATCACAGTCACATCTAAGTTCTTACATCACTGCCAAGCATAGGTTTTTATGCATCTCAAACTAACCAGCACCTACAGTAAGATGTTTTTCAAAAGAAAGCCTTTACTGTACACAGATAATGAGTTACCTAGAAATGGGAGAAATTAACTCAACACATGAGAAAAAATCATCTGAAAGAAACCTGGCGAATTTGTATGCACACATGACAGCGTACTTGTGAGAATATAGAACATGATTTGCTCGCTCAGCCAGCTTAGCCCTCAATGGGACGTATTCTCCAACTGCGTGCACCTCATCATGCTGCCCACTAATGCCTGCGAGGCTCCACGTTTACTCAGCAAGAGCAGCAGCCGATGTCCCTCACTCCCAGAATCGGCCCTGTTGCTTCTCTTTTCTTCCATCTCCCTTGAACGTTAAGAAACATACATACGTCTGTGCATAAAATAGGGCAGATACCCATGGGATTTATATAGCAAAAAAATGTGAAAATAAATGTTAAGTAACGATAACATATCTTCCATAAAACAGTACAGATTCAGGAAGAATACACAGTGCATTTGCAGCAAGCATTAGAAATACCCTTATGCAGACTCTTGGAGGATGTTTGTCTTTAAAGAGGAACAATTTTAAACAAGAAACCACAAACAAGTCAAAGGCATAAATACATGAACTTGATCAGAACATGCCCTCTGTCACTACCAGAGGGCAAACAATCACCGCTACTTTTATACTTCCCTAAGAAGTGGAAGAGAGAAATTGGACATGCTTGAGAACTTACCTGGATATACACAGGCCAAAATACGTCACCTAAAGGTTGACCTTAGTTTTGTTTAGCTGATAAAAATATTTATAAATCAAATCAAAAGAGAACTCACAATTTGAAGGAAGTCAGTGTTTTTGTTTCACAAGGAAATGATCCTAACAAGATCACCAGTTAGAGGAGTCTACACTGAAGACCTGGTAAATTTTGCTTACAGAAAATGAAGCATTAATTACACCATAAATTACGAGGCTTACATTACACATAACTTTCAAAATACAAAACTATTCCAAAATCAGAAAGCCACATAAATTACTGAAAAGATTCAATACTGAAGTGTGATTGTGGTCCTAGAATTTCAGTCTCAACTGTTATAAAGCAATAGGTAAAATATGTGGTTTTACGTATTCCTGTCTCAAATGCCAACATTTAAAATCAGGTGGGGATAACTTTCCTTAGAATATACTCGGGTAATCTGAAAACACTACAGATAGAAAGTTTTTCCCAAAAGAGATTATTCCTTTAGTTCAACTGTCAGGTAAAGAAAAATTAGCATAGTGGATCACCAATTTGAGCCAACGTTATTCCTTATACCTTAAAAAATAAACCGAAAATGGAAAAAGAAAAATGTCCAAAGTTACCTAAATATGCAAATTGAGAAGTCCATGTGACCCCACCAAGGGCTCTTGAGCAACAATGCAGTCACGCACCCTTGTTTAAAACGATAAAGAGTCTCTCGCACGCATGCACACGGAGACCCAGGTAAGATGAAATTTCAGAGAGAATAAAGTGATGCAGTCACTAGGTAATGGCTGGTTCTTCTCAGGGCCACATCTGTCTCTACCAGCTCTCAGTCCCTACACTCCACTCCAAAAATGGGACCTGAGAGCAAGATGCCACACTTGACTGCTGGACTTGAAAAGGGGCACAGTGTGCTATAAAATCAACTAAGCTGACCCTTGAACATGCATGTGAACTGCACAGATCCACTTTCGTGTGGATTTTTTCAAGTAATACTGTAAATATATATTTTCTTAACAACAGTCTTTTCTCTAACTTTATTGTAAGAATACAACACATGACACACATAACATAAAAAATATGTGTGAAATGACTGTTTATGTTATCAGTAGGCTTCTAGCCAATAGTGGGCTCTCAGCATTAAGTCTGGGGGGTCAAAAGTCACCTGGATTTTTGTCTGGGAAGAGGTTGGCACCCTTCACCCCCAAATTGTTCAAGAGTGGACTGCTTTACCAACAGATGATGTTGATGATCAAATCAATTTGAAAATAACTCCCAAAAGTCACCAGAGGAGAACTTCAAGATCCACAATCTCTCTTTCCAGTCTAACTCACAAAGGTTAAATCTGAAAACTCCATGAGAAGAAATACATAAAAAGTAAAAATTCATTCATTTGTATTCTTACTATCAAACCAGAATTCCCATTTAAATGAGTCATTCTCAATAGAATTCAGAAAAGCGCTGAATTTAACTGACATCTACCCAATCAGCAGGCTCCACTCCTGATATGTACCCATTACCAGCTCTGTGACCTCCTGGATGTGCCCATTATTAGCTCTGACCTCCCGATGGTGTGCTTCATTATACCAGCTCTGTGACCTCCTAATGGTGTAGCCATTACCACCTCTATGACCCCTAAACTGTGGTCCATTACCAGCTCTATGACCACCTTATCCTCAATGGTGAAGGGAAAAACCCCCTCATCCTCCCCCTCCCTCAACTCCAGCATCCTCCTGGAAAAGGCCTAAGTGCTACTCTCTCATCCCCAGAAGAATGAATCACCAGAATCCGAGTAGCAGAGAAGCTGCTCTCAGAGCCTGGACTTAGCCTGCCCCAGCCCTCAATCATGAGGGCCAGCACCACGACTGCCTAGCTGTCCCATGAACTAACCAGGTAACTACTGGTAAGTCCAACCAAGTTACAGACTGAGCCTCATTTCCCAACAGCTGTGTCTATGAAACCAAAATGCCATTTCCACTCTAATCAACCTGACACCATTGCCGCACCCTGGGCTGGTTCTACACTTAGACAGATTAAAAGATTATTATTTATTTGTACCATATGCTCTGAATATCCCAGCACTATTTGCCTTCTGGGGTTGTGCTGAGAGCTGAATCAATTCACAAATAAAAAGCACTTTATATAATAACCAGAATATAATAAAAAACCACAAAATTTTGGCTATTGTTAATTTTATTATAATGATGAAAAAATACTGTTTTCATTATCAACAACCATAGAAAAACAACAACAATGAGCTACTACTCACACCCATTCAGATGGCTACTATAAAAAACAAAACAACAGAAAAAAAGTGTTGGCAAGGATGTGGAGAAAATAGAACCAGTTTGCTTTGCTGGTGGGAATACAAAATGGTTTAGCTGCTGTGGAAATAGCGTGGCAGCTCCTCAAAATTTAACACGGAATTACCATATAAGCTGCAATTCCACTGCTAGGTATATACCCAAGACAACATAAAGCAAGGACTCAAACAGATATCTGCATATCCATGTTCACAGCAACATAATTCATAATAGTAGCCAATAGGTGGAAACAACCCAAATGTCCAGCAACAGATGAATGGATAAACAAAATGTGGTTATGAAAAAAATATATTTATAGGTCTCTGCTTCTGGATCATGGCACAGAGAACTAAAACCCTTGTAATTTCCTAGGCAGTAACAGTAGGAGGAGCATCTTTTGTTCTATTGAGGTGACTCTGGGTTGGCTGCTAGATGAAGACTGATCACCAGAAAGGCTCCACCAAGATTAGAAGCTTGGAATTTTCAGCCCCACCCTCTACCCTCAGGAAAGGGAGAGGGGCTAGAGATTTGAGTTAATGATCAATCATGTGTTATGTGATAAAACCTCCACAAAAACCCCAACAATATGAGGTTCAGAAAGCTCCCAGGCTGGTGATATCTACATGCTGGGAGGGTGGCACACCCCAACTCCGTGGGGACAGAAAGTTCTACGCTCAGAATCCCCAGGACCTCACTCTACGTACCTCTTAATTTGGTTGTTCATCTGTATCCTTTATTATATAATAAACCAGTAAATGTAACTAGTGTTTCCCTGAGTTCTATAAGCCATTCTAGCAAATTATCAAACCCAAGGAGGGGGTCATAGGAACTCTGATTTATTGCAAGTTGATCAGAAGTCAATAATATATCCCCAATGTGGGGGTAAAGTAAAAAATTCACTTCCATTCAACAAAAAAATAGGAAAGAATTTGAATACTCAGCCCAGTGTCATTTACACAAGTTCAACGGAACAACAGGACTTAGCGTATACTGAGCACATTCATTTTTTTCGGTTACTTCTCACCTAAAGGAAAAGCATCAGTACATTCTGCAAACACTCCACTTACCACTGGGCTTGATCTCTCGCACATAGTTGCTGGGGAACCATCCAGTCCTGCCATTGTGTGTGCCTTCCCACCAGCCCCCTTCCTCCACTCGGGTGACATGGATGACATCTCCTTTCGTAAAGGAAAGCTCATCTTCGTTTGTCTGCTGGAAGTTAAACTTTGCTCTTACTACTAGTTGACTGTTGCTATTATCGGTCATGTCCTAAAAAAGGGAGATGGGATGAAAAATTTCATGAAGTATAGTTTTTATCATAAAGTAATCAGATATTTTACTATTATGAATGTAGCACGACAGCCCTAAACAGCAGGGGAAGGTTTAAAGTTGAGAAATTTCAGTTTCCTATCTATCTCCCACAGTGCACCTTGACCATCCCCGACCCCGATTTCCAGCCCTGGAGGGAACTCTCTTAATGGCCTGAATGGTCTTATTCCTGACATTGTTATGTTTACATATACACATTTTCATGGAATTATACATTTGTACAATTTATAAAAAGTCAATACACTTTTCATTTTTCAGCAGTATTTATAATTACTTTACTCTTATCTAACTGTGTAATAATATACTGTATGGCTATGCCATTAATTACTTAAACAATTTTCCATTGGTTAAATAATGTTAAATTCAGGTCAGAGAACATGTATGACATATTTTAAATTTTAATACCTATTTATAATCTACCCTCTCAAAACAGTGTACAAACTTACATTCCAACCAACAGTATCTTAGAATTATTTCTTCAAACATTCACCAATACTAAATATTGTCAAGTATATTTATCTTTGCCAAACTGATGGGAAGAAATGGTACCTCATTTTAGTTTGTATTTTTCTCAGAGAGCAACCATATCTGCAGATCTTTGAAATGTAGGAAGAGAAAGGCAGATTGGCCAGAGTTTCTTTTTATCTCTATCCCAGAGTGGGAGCTAGAGAAGCCTGCAACCTAGAAACACCAATAAGAGTAAACAAAAAAGAAAATCCCCAAGAAAACTGTGCCCTGCTGACTGAAGGAGCAGCAAAGGGGTGGCAGGCACTGACAGTGGTGCAGGTACTCAGTCTGCACCTGGGTGTCCAGAGGGACTGAGTAGCACATCCACACACCACAGAGCACCAGCACTACCTTAGCAGTGACGTTAGCAAAATTCAGACAGGGACTCCCAGCCTCCCACCAGGTGGCAGCAGGCTGCTACACCTGCCCACAAGGCATCCTCCCTCACCCCTTCCCTTTCCCTTCACTTAGCCTTAGGGGACAACCCAGGCCCAGAGTCCCCGCACCTTCCATCAGCCTCAGGACAGACCAAGGTCCCAAATCTCCCCTACACCCTCCCAAACCCCTACCCCTGTCCAGCAGGAACCCCAGCAACACCAAGAAATGAGCCTGACCAGACACCACCGAGGGGCTCTGGAAACTAAGATGTCACTGGAACCACAGCCTACCAGCCTAAGCCAGGGCCACACACTATACCCAATCAGGGCCACGGACTGCTAAGATACAAAATTTAACTAGGATCCAGCATTTCCTACCTAACGCACTCTCCAAAGTCTCTAAGGTACAATCAAGCAGATGCTAGGATTATCAGAATAGGTTTCCATTATCAAAAGGTTTCAAAAAGCAATGACAAATTCTCTCAAAAGAGAATAAAATAGAAAATCTCAGAAAAGAACACATAAATTTTACTAAAACCCAAAGAGTGAGGAAAAAATGACGAGAGCTCCCAGAGACTTGTGGGAAATAACAAAGATGTGAGACAGGTACCTTCGGAGTCTTGGAGGAGAAAGAAAGCAGCGCTGAAAAGTGGTATAAGAAATATGCTTGAAAATGTCCCATATGTGGCAAAAGACACAAACATACAGATTCAAGAAGCTGAGTGAACCCCAAACAAGATTAACCTAAACAACTCCAAACCAAGCGACATCAAAATTAAACTTCGGAAAACTAAACAAATCTCAGTACCAGAATAAAAAAGACATCTGCGGATAAGCAAGATCTCACAAACCTTACCTCCCACGCACTCTTTCTCAGGAAGTTAGTAATAGATGTGCTCCTTCAAACAAGGGGAATTATCCAAGAAAAAAATGATAATGAAGAAAAAGAGGGAGAGAAAATGACTCAGGTTACAAGCAATCGACAGGGTGACGATGAAGAAAATCTCAGAGGGGGCAGCTGGCAACAACCTGGCTGACAACCAAGAGACTCAAGTGGGCCGGAAGACTTCAAGTTCCTTACAGAAACGAAAAGTGGAAAATGTTAACATGTCTGAATGTACAAGAAGAGATTATTAGAAAACGGCAAAAGACTAGGACTATAATCTGCAAAAGGTACACAGAAAACTAAACAAACAGGCAATAATTATTAAATCCAGAAAACAAAATGCTGTTGTGAAAGGAAGAACAGTCACTGCACAGATCGTGGTTGTGTTACGAGTCCGAGTCTAACAATGCTACACTGAACAACAGCCCAACGTGGGCCACACAGGAGTCCCAAGGAAGAAGAGCTGGGAAGCATTGACGCAGGGAAGGGGCCCAAGGGCAATGAATGGAAGAGCCCTGAGCCCCCTCTTCCACTGTGGGAAGTCCACAGTGATAACACTCGAAGTTTAAAAAAAAAAATCAAGCTTAATATAGGCATATTATTTAGAGAGTCACAGACAAATACCTAAAGAATCAACGGAAAAAACAGAAAGTTGTTGTCTCTTCTGATTTTTTTCATTATCTCAGGTCTTAGAGAATTAATTAACTGCCTGATGCTTTAAGGGTATAGATAACAATAAACAAAAAAGATAAAAAAGATAAAAGCAAAAACACAGTGTTACTGCAGATCTTCAAGAAGAAGAGCTGACAGACAGAACTCCTAAAGTATTTTATGCTTATTTATTTAAATATTAACAATTTAACTATTATATATATAACACTATTACATAGTATAAATATTTAATAATTCAAATTAATGCATTAAATATTTAATGTATACTTAATATTTAATACTTAGAATACTCTAAGTAAAGAAGTGTCTTCGACATTTGGCAAAGAAAGCTCTGGCTGACACTGTCACCACAAACATAATATTTGCTGGCACACCTGAATGGTGAGAGGTGGGATAAAACTCACTTGTCCACATGAAGCTCACACTTGGAAAAATGGCACATGCTGTCCTTGTTCTGGTTCAGTGAAATAGTATCGGGCTTACTATGGCTGTATCAGGTTCTCTCTTTCTGCAAACCATTGTCCTCGCTCATCAGTTGACTACTATGATCTTCATTACATTCTCCTTTCTTGTGGCTTATCCTGGCTTTTTGTAAAAGCACACAGCCAATCCTGGTGACAAATTCCCACAACACGTAACAAATGAACTCGCAGAGCAGGCTCCTAAGGAGGTCAAACTGCCCCGGGGGGGACCCTGCTGCCAGCCATCCACCTCAGCTCAACAGCCAGCACTGAGGCTCTCCTCTCTGCACACAAGTTTTGCCTGAACCTAGGTTGAGGCATGGTGGTATCTGGTCAGGACCCTATAAACGAGGTAAATTACCTTCTCCCTACACTTATGAATTCTCCACACTCAAGGCACAAGTTAGGCACACCACTGACACCATCTCTGCTTTAGAAACAGACGCTACACTAAGGAGAGAACAGGGAGACATCTAAGAGGTGGAAAGGAAGACACAGGGTATTGGCAGCCAGTCTAGAGTATTTAAAACTTCTGATTCCACAGATTTCCATTCTTTCAGCAGGTATTACATTGAAGGATATACAGATTTTTACAACATTGCTCTAAAAAGTGCTGATTTGAAGGCAAGATGCCAAAGACAGGCTGAAAGGAAGGTGCACTACTGAGAGCTGTACCCCGGTGACTCTACAACACCAACTTCAGACGACCATTACAACTGAGTCCAGAGTGCTCTGGTCATATCTCTAGCATCACTGGAATCTAGGAAAGGTTTATTTAATAACCATCTTATAACTCTGGAATGTTTTCCTTCCCTTTTTTAAAGTTCTCCTGAAACTATATCATATCATCTGTCTGGGCTCAACATGACACTCCACAACAGTCTAAAATACAGCGAGCTGAGCAGAAGAGGCCAGTTAAAAAATGAGTATATGCTGGTGGAATTCCATTTATGTAAAACACAAAATGGGTAAAACCCATCTTTGCTACAAGAAATCAGAACACCAGATGCCCTAGGGAAAGGCAGGCACAACAAAGGCAGGTGCTGCCAATCAAGCTGTCTCTTGATCTGGGTGCTTACACACAGGAAACGATCACTTGTGAAAATTCATCAAGCTGTTTGATTAGGATACACACACTTTTCTACTTCTAATATCGGTTAGTGATGGAAGTGAGGAGAGAAAAAGGTGACCCCCCCCCCCGCCGCATTCGTTCTTAATAGCCTCTTTCTGATTCCTATGCTCAAAGCACTACCCATCAGTATCACACATGTATAACTTAATCAAGTATTTTTATTTTATCCAATGTTCTGAAATTATCCTAATAATCCAGAACCAGGATAACCTGGTGAGCTACCTTCACACAAACTCTACCTTCTCCTCCATTCCCTAAAAGTACCTAGAATCTCATTTAAAGAAGAAAAGGTTATCAAGGAGTGAAAGACCCAATTTCTACTCCAATGGTCAACTATTTCCCAGTCTTGTGATCGTGTGTAAATATTTTAACTTCTCTAACCTTCAGCTTTACCATAATGCATTTCATCAAATACAGAAGTCAGAAATTGGATAATGCCCCATGGTTTTATATTCCACCAAATACTGTCAATTATGACATCAACTGTAAGACATGCTACTTTCAGACATGATAATTTTTTTAAAGGTCACAGAACTGATTAAATACAGTACCTTAGAGAAGCACAATATTTCTGTTTACAGTACAGATGAACTAAAAATATTTTTTTAAACATGTAATACATTTTACTGTCTTACATGCCTTGGATATACATTTTGTGAACTCAATGACCAGTGCTGGCCCTGGTCCCAAGAGGCAGTGGGGACTACAGGGAGAGAAAATGCTTTAAGAGCTCAGGTCTCATCTCCAGTAGATGAATGATCACAGGAGCAACAACCCCCGAAAGAATCTCCCCAAACTTTGAGGAAAACTTCGAGATCCCACGGTCATACTTATTAAGAGTCAACAGATTCAGACTTGGGGCACAGCAGAAACATAAGAAATCCCAGAAGCATTAGATAAAAGTTATTTAAGAATAAAACAGGATGAATTCAACCTTAAATATGAGAAAAACTACAGCCCAAGTCAACAGGCTGGAACTCCCCCATCTGTAATTCAGTTATGGAGTTGTTCTTTCTAGGGGGTAATAGGCACATAATATAACACAGGGTCAGATAAGGAGCTTATTTTAGTGCAGGGCATTGGAAATTGGGTAAATAGAAATCACCCCAAGAAAGGAATAATCAGAAAGCAACTGGGAAGTTCCATGATAAAGTTAAAACTTCCACTTCAATGCAAACAAACACTAGAACTTTTCAAATCTGCCTTCATCACAAGGCAAGAAATCTGTCTGAGAACAGACAGATGATGAGTTCACAGACACTGAAGCAATCTTACGTGAACAACCTGCACCAAGGCGGTGGTTATGCGAGACATTCTTAAGGAGAGACACAGGCAATTACAACAGCATCTTGAAAATACTGATCCTTGCTTTAGAGATGGTAATGCCTCACACAATTTCAAAGCTAGGCTTTCTTTTAATGAGATCACAAAATGTTCAAGACACTACAAGTCCCTTTTTTAGTTCAACTTTTTTATTATGGAAAATTTCTAACACAAAAGTAGAGAATGACAGGTATACTTCCTGTTACTATCACATGGAACACTTTGCCACTCTTGTTTCATTATAAATTATTTTTAGTTCATGAAAATTACCTCAAAGTACAGAAAAATCTAAGGGCAAATAATTATTCTTACCCAGCATGGCATGAGAAGCCTTGTCATGCTCATTTCGCTAGCAGATAACTGTGTCTACCAATCACAGACACAAAAGCAGGTGAGATGACTGAGGTCTTTTTATTTCTACTGTAACTTAAAAAATTTCTCTAGCTAATGAAAAATTAATCCTACACTTAGTAACATTCTTTATCAACATTACATTTAACTTTATTTTACTTCAAATTATATAATGATTAGTGGCATTTTGGCTAAGATCAAGTGTAGTACTTCAAATTATATATTTGCAATCTAGTTCTTATTTACTCAAAAATAAAAGAAAATGGAAATAGCTATGGGCACATGGGTGAGACAGCAAAGATTTCTTCACCCAAAGTTTGCTGATTTCCCTTACGCTTCATATATTTAGTAAAGCTAATTTAAAATATTTTAAGTGGTCTGTGGGTTTTTTTCCCCTCAGGTTAGAATCATAGCTCTTCCAATACTCTATGAAATTCCTCTATCGTTAAACCCTACATTTCATGGGGTCGCTATGAGGGTTGAGTTAGTCCAGGTAAAGCACCTAGAACAAAGTCTGGCACAGGGAAAAACAACTCAATGCGTGTTGTATTCCACACAAAATCAGAGAAAGGGTACTGGGACGTCTCTAAGAGGAAAAAGTCAAACATAAACAGCAATCAGAGTCAGCTTGAGTTCGGAAGTTCAAGAACATGTAAAAACTATATTCCTTCTATAGCTTTCAGTTTTTAACACAGCTGTGTGAACTAAACTCAAATTTCTTTCCCTCTACAAAATATACCTTTAACCAAATTAATTTTTATTTCTTTAGGATCACCATTAGCTTACTTAACAGTATTTCTTTCTGTAACAACATTTCTTTCTGTGTTAAAGTAAATAGAAAGCTATGGTCCCCTAAAAACTAAAAGAATTGGCCTCTCTTCGGACTCAGGTTACAAGATAACTTGTTTATAATTTTTAGTAAATTATAAGGTAATTTACTAAAATGTTGCAGGAAAGGAACTCGTATTACTCGCTAATCAAACTAAGTGCCAATCACCCACTAGCCCTGAGGAGGGTTCGGTGGGTTTTCGCAATGACAACAGGGAGCAGTCTCATCCCACTCAGCTGATGTGGTGGCCTCTTTCCACACTCTCCATTCAGTACTACAGTTAATCTTTTCCCAGTTTCTCAGTAACGATTTCACTGTTAATCCTGTGTTCTTCACTCAGAGCCTGCACCCTCATGATCTGTACATGGATTTTTCATCACTTTTCAGGACGTCTGTTAGTCTAAGTTCCTTTCCCATCTCACTACCAGCCATTACAAGGGAGTCCCTCCTTCATATTCTGCATCCTGACGCAGTAAAGCACTCTCAGTCATGCCTTTATTAAAGGAAAAACCTCCCTTAGGCCTTTTCAGCTTTCTGCCATGTATTCTTTATATAGCTAAGTACTTTTACAAACACATGCATCTTATTCCTCTAGTACTATATATACATACCGCATGAGAAAAGACTATGCAAGCGGCTAGGGAAATATTTTAAAGGATGCATCATGCCTCTCTCTAGATTAAACTGATTATGCATCTTAAAATATAATGCCGAAAATACACAAGTTTCTCAAGAGCAGTCATTAAGCAACCCATCTGGATAATTTGGTGATGAACTAACACCAAACCCAAGTAAAGGAAAAATGGGGTAAGGTCAAACTACTCCTCACTCTGCAACTCTGTTACCAGAGACACGTGCATCATTCCAGACACACCTACACACACTCGCTTTCTAACATATTCCAGTTTTAATAATCACCTCCCTCAAACTTACCAAACTTCGATACTGGCCCTGGAACAACTTTGAAGTCCGACTGTGGGAAGGCTGGGATCCCAGGGAGTCAAAGGACTTTGTCCGATGAGACGAGGGCCGGGCACACACAGAGTCACTTCCCAGTCCAATGTCTGAAAAGGTCATGAAAGTAGAAAAGAGTGAGCTGAGATGCCTGACACCACGCACCCTCTCTGCACACCAGACTCTAAACTGGGGCAGCCCCCGAGGGACGTGCCACAGACCACAACAAAGCAGGCCATTGATATGCAGTAAACAAAGTGCAGATTCTGTCTTCTACAGAAATGACTTGCACACTCATTCCTCGATCACCTTTCCAGAAATTAACTGGAGATAACTACTACTTCTTCTCTCGTCAAATTTAATTTTGTGAAATGTTCTGTAACTTGTTTTTAATACTTTCTCTTCATCTGGAAAAAATAAAACTCTCAAATTCAATTACTTAGCAGAGCACCACCCAGAACTCATTCCCAACACTCCACCTCCATCACCCACTTCTCCAGGATCACGCTTCTCATAAAAAGCAACAAGAATTATTTGGCAACAAAAGAAAAAGACTTACTTAAACCTAACAGAAAATCCCCTTGCATTTTTCAGACAGAGCCTTCTGAGGCTTGTATTCTCAACACGCAGGCAGCCCCTGCTTTACTCACCTCACAGAGTTGGTGCAAGGATCAAAGTAAATAGCTACTGAAGGGCTTCACTCTCTCTCTAGAGTCTCTTCATGACTAGACACTCCACTTAAGCCAACCAGTAAGTAAATGTTAGCAACCCACTTCTTCGAAGTGATTTGATTTTTTAAAAAAGGAGGCCATGAATAGTTTCTAAGGAAACCACTGCTCTGAGATACATGTGCCTAGCAATCTCCTAACGCTACATGGGGAGCCTTCTGTAAAAATATCCTTAAACTGATGGTCTCTGGGTATGTTTTCCTGGTAGATGTTTGGATTGGCTTATATAGTGTCTTACAAAATTTCTGAATTGTCAACAACTAAAAGTCTGATGATATCACAGGAAAACACAAATCTTTAGTTGTTCTTGAAGCACAGGCAGCCCCTGGACAGCCATTCCAGCAAAAAATTGCGGTGAGGGGCACCAGAGCGATTCCCGAGTGCAGAGGACCTCCAAACCAGGGTTGTAGTCCGATGTGTTCTGGCTCAGTTCTTCCCAGACACAATGAGATGAGCACACCCCATGTGAAGCACCAGAACAAAAGGGGGACAAACCGTGACAAAATAAACTTAAGAGGTCTCTGATCAAAAGAGACGTATCAAAATCTAATTTTCCTCCAGAAAGCTGAAACTAAAGTCTATAAATTGAAAAACAAAAACGACTTTAAAACAAAAGAGCCACTAAGTCTAATTCTAAAGAATTTAGATGTACAAGATAGAACTTCTCAGAGCTCATGGGACAGGCATAAAGCCTCCTCCCTCAGAGGAATTTACACAGAACCTCTCATTGTCCTCACTTGGGTCTGGAGCCCAGAGGGGCATACTGTGCCCCTACCTCCACTCGCCCTTCTCCGTGAGATATGACTAGAGCTCAGAACACAGTAAACCAAGTACCTGAGCACATACCTTCCTGGCCCTTAGGAAACCTGGTCCAGGTGTTTACTTTAGAGGCCAGTTCACTGGCTACTCCACTGTCATGATCACACCTCAAAAAGAGTCACCAGATCTACTAAAAATGTATGTTTTAATCAGCATAATAAAATCCAGAGAAAGGTGCTTCTAACTCCAAGACACCCCATGAGTACAGCCACATGAATGAGATGTTTCTCCTCTGCTCTATTTTCAGGTAGTAACTGCTCTGCCCACAGCAAGGAAAACATATGATAGCCACCTGAGGACCTAAAAAGGAAGATTCTATTCTAGTAAGAAAAAAAAATCACAGCAAAAGTGACAACTAAAAATTTAATGCAATAAAAGCTTATGCTTTGAGTTTGATAATGCTCACTTTGTCCTGCTAAAAGAAAAGCAAAAAGTTTTTGCCCTTTTGTCTTCGCACCCCCTCAATTCAATTTATAAAAGGTCTTACCTGCTGTTACTTTATTTAGAGTCACTAAGGAACTGAGGACCTTGTTAAAATTCTGCCCCTGATACAAATCATTTGCATCAAATGTCTGAAAGGAAAAATTAAACAAAATTAATACAGTCTTGTGTTGGGTGCAGGACAAAGACAGTTCTTGCAGCAGTGACAGAACCACACACAGGATTTCCAGATGCAATCCTGAAGATGCAGCACAACCTGAAAAAGCAGGACCAGTGAGCTCAGCCTCTGGTCTGGGGTTGGGAGATATAACAGAATTCCCTTAACTGTACCTGAGCCTGAGACCAACTCCCCACTTCCCTTCATAACCTGGATTGGGGTTCCTTCCCAAATGAGGGAGACAATTCTGCCAGCACTCAGGGAATGCTGGAGTGGTTTCCCAGTCCTTCTCTCCTTAGATTAAGGCAGAAGCCACAGGACGGGCATACTACAGACTTCCTCTCCTTGTCAGTCAATTCCAAAACTAACAGTGGCAAAAGAGAAACACGGACATCAGAATGGATGTGTGTAAAACTGAGGGGAAGACAAAAAAATGCAGATTCCAGAATCAGGACAGGTATGGGGGGAAAGGGAGTCCTGGACCCGCAGGGCAGAGAGCTGAGGCCAGACCAGTGATGTCCAACCTGAGATTCCTTCAATCTGGGCAGCCAACAAGGGGAAGGACGAGTCAGCCCCGTGCGAGCGTGCAAGTACGTGTAAGCATGTAAGCAGGCACACACACACAGGAGCTGAAAGATAAGGCACAGTAGCTTGTTCAGAAGCCTTACATCTAGTCTACAACGTGTATGCGCACATACACACACACACACTCACACACACACACACACACACGGAAACGCAAATCATTCCCAAATACTATCTGAAGGCTACATACAGCTTTTTATCACCAAATAACCCCCACAAAAAAAATTCAGTAGTCAAATCACCCACAACCCTGCCAGAAAAATTATGAAAAAACTTCTTTCAAAGATGCAAATAACAGAAAGACACAGTATTTATTTTTTTAATTCTTATTTTAATTGTTGTTCAAGTACAGTTTTCTGTCTTCTACTCCCATCCCAGTCCACCCTCACCAGTGCTCCCCACCTCCCTCCCATTTCCATCCCTCAGTTTTTGTCCGTGTCCTTTATATTTGTTCCTGTGACCCCTACCCCTTTTTCCCAGACACAGTATTTAGATACCAAAATGTAAATCGTGTTAACATACTTCGAAGTTTCTCTCGGTGGGACAGAAATGAACAAACATGACTAGACATCTGGGAATGAACTATCAGCAAAGGAGGGCCCTGACTTCCTCTCCCCATTGACTGCCGCCTCTTTCCCCATCTGGTCAGTTCCTCTATCTCACAGGTCCTGCCAGAACCACCCCCACACTTCCTTCCAGCCTCCCAACTTCCACCCCCTCTCCTGGCTAACTCGTACTCATCTGACTCTTTCCCAGCCTCACTTCCTTAACCAAGACTCAGTGAGGTCCCCTAACCAGGCTCCACCAGCACCTTCATCACAAAGGAAACTTTATTCGATGCGTATATGCCACCCTGGACTGTAAAATCCACAAAAGCAGTTTTACAGCACCGGACATCTAGCAAAATGGCCAACACAAAGTAAAAACTGAAATGTTTGTTGAATAATAAATGTACCAATCCATCCACCCATCCACCATTCACATGAAGAGCACCTAAGAACATTCCAAATCTGATCATTATTGTTCTCGTCCTCAAAAAAGAGTCTTCAAAGGAAAAAAAAATAAAAAAATAAAATTTATTCTTTAAAAAAAAAAGAGTCTTCAATTAATAATCATCTGCCTTTAATTTCTGAAATGAGTATGTTTAAACATGAACCAAAAAAAAAAGGAAAAGAAAATCTGGAAGATGAAACACTTTAAGAAGGAAGGCCATCAGATCACTAAGTCAAGAAGAGCTGAAACACAACTCTTTTTTTCTAAAAGCTTGTGGCTCCATTTACTTTTTTCCGAAAAACTTAACAGAGCCACAAGACTTAAAAGATGTGAATACATCTAAGCATTCTGTATATAATTATTGATGTCATCTCATATAGTTGAAGTACAAAAAATAAAGCTAATTTCATGATGCCAGACCCTTCCTGTAAAAAGAGGTAGCTCTCACAACAGTCTTAAAAATCATCTTATAATATACAGTTTAATTCATTTATTCTAATATCTATTTTTTAGTAAGTTGCAAGTCAAATGAGAGCATTATCTAGGTCACACATCCACCTATATTTTGACGGGGTTTTTAAAAAATAATTAAAAATATTAACCTCAGTAGCACTCAGTTTCCTTATATACAAAACATGGAAGTTCCCGTACTTGTAAAATTCTAGAGTAGCTGATCTGCATGTCTTTTAGCTCTAAAGTTACAATTCTAAAGCCCAGGAAATTAAAACTGTGGTATTCCACAAAAAGAACTATACATAAAACATCTACTAACCTTCATTGTGGTGAGGCAGCGAGTCATAAAACCCAGAAAAACAGGATGTTGAAAACTGAAGTTTCCTGTTATTCCAGAGCTATATATCTTTCTTACTTGGATACCAGGAAGTATCTGATTGGCTAAAACTGCACACCAATGGGGTTCAATGTGACATCAGAACTTAAGTGAATTCACATATATCACACATTTCTTACCAGGAAACTACACAATGAAATGAGACAAATGCTTGCCTGTAAGAGGGAAAAAAATGCATATTCTGATTCAATAAAAGGTTTTGACTAAAAAGTGCTTCTCCAGACAAAGATAACAGACTATTTCCTGAAATAGGAATCTATTCAACAAAAAGCAGAACCAGAAAAATCTTAGGGCACTGAGAAAGTGTGTACTACAACAACAAAAGGGAAGTCTCATTAGAACTTTTATGGAAATATCTCTGCAAAAATAAGTCAGCCTGTATGTGAAAATGACCAAGACATTTAGCACCCTCAACTGCCCCCTGGATCGCTGGTGCTTCAGGAGATGAGAGCCCTGGGAGGCTGGCCCACCCCGTGACCTAACGACCACCGATGCTCTAAGAGCAGTCCGCTCTTGCCCCTGGCCAGAGAGTGGAGCGAGCAGGAAGGAAAGAAACAGAGAGGTCCCTTTTCTTCAGATGGTATTGGGAAAATGGTTATCAGGAGGGGCTGCACATTAGGGTCTCCTAGAACTTTACAAAACCAAGCCACACCTCAAATCAATGTAATTAGAATCTCTATGAAGGGACCCAAAACCAACACGTTAACGCTCTCCAGGTGATTCTGAGCAACCAAGGGTGAAAACATCTCCCTGGAGACATAACGAAAGTGTCTTGAATCCTCTCCCTAGGCAGGCTCACCCTCACACCCACCCCTTATAAGTACAGTAAAAAGAAAACACTCAATACCCCACAAATCTTAGAATCTATCCAGTTGGAATTATCAAAAACTCACCTTCGCTTTGACATTTAAGTGAATTAAATGTGCAGAATAGTCCAATATTCTCAACAAAATAAATTATCCTACCAGTATCCCATCAAAAAAAACCTCATAATATGGACTAGAGTTTAAATATTTTACTTTTAATAGAAACAATACTATATAATGAAATACAACAATTACAAACCATATAGAAACCAGGATAGAAGGGGCCCAGAGTATTAAAAGTAGGACACAAAAACACATTCTAAGAACTCTCTCTTGTCTCTCACGGCGGGGAGAGAGGTAGGGCTGAATTAATGTTATAAGGCATGTGGTGGGAATGAAGCAATACTGTTCCTAGGACAAATAACCCTTCTGAACTCGAAGACTGCCCCCTGCTGGTTATTTTCTGAATAACAAAATAACTAACGAAAAGCTTCCTCAATTACCTAGGTGCTCCAGAACAGTTTAATTGCCACCCAGAGATGGAGCCACAAGTCTCCACAACCTGCACTGCACACACCAAAAACACACACAACTTCTGTAGCACACCCCACACAATGCACGCACAACACATACATTTGCTTTTGTAGCACAGCAAACACTGCACACATAGCACATGCACACTCCTTCTGTGGCACACACCATACTGCACAGCACACGCACTCTCTGGTGTCACCCTCCACTAATGTACATCAGCAAGATTCCAGCTTATGCTCCAACAGGAGATCACCTCAATCCATGTAAAAGTGCTACAGTTCCCATCCAAAGTTCCCACCCAAGCTGCTGCTCCTGACACTGACCGGAGCCCCCACACTCAACTTTCAGTCTCAACAGCATGGACTCTTTCGCCACCCCAAGGCTCATGAAGGGAAACACAGAAAGACACCAGCATGAAAGAGGACACTCCCACCAGTCGGCACACTGGGTCTGGCTCAACACTGTGGCTGTGATAAGTTGTGCCTGCTGCCCAACACCAAAACAGCTGCCCCATTTGGGGACACTTTTGTAGAACTGTCACTCCGTGCCTGACACTGAATTATGCAAAGCCTCTCCACTAACTCTCAGAGCACGAATCATGGTCAACGTCCCCTGAGCCCATTTTTAAACATAGTATAAATAATGCAAAATCACAAAATCCATGCAGCACTGTCAACAAAGGTGGGGGTATCAGGCAAAGGCTGTGGTTTTCATTATCAACCAACAAAAACAGGAAATGAACTATTTTAAGGGGAAAATTCTACAATCCAGGTTGATGGAAGTGTACTCCACAAATACAATTACAGGCAGAGATATGTTAAAAGAAATATGCAAGTATAGACATGGCAGAATCACCCCAAAACCCACAACTACCTTCATCAGGAAAAAGTACCAAATACCAAAAAGATTCTAGCCAAGAATGTATCATTCTCCTTGAATTAACCAAAGCAGGGCACTGCTATAATCTTCTAAAATCATCAACATAAATACACTTTTCTTCAGATACGTGGCTAACTTCCCCATGCAGGCAGGAAGCACAGGGAGTCACTCCAGTCCCTGCCTACAAAACCACACTTGGTAGCCAAAAAACGTCTTCGAAACAAAAAGCAAGGAGAAGCTCTTAGGTGTGGCCCCTTTTCCCTCCAGTTTCTCTCACAAGCATGTACAACCTATTCCCTCTACTGGAGGAAAACCCAGCACCATATAATCCAGAGGGTTACAATCATCTACATAAACAAAAACAAGCACATCACAAACCCAGCTGATACCAAACCTAATAATGACAACTCTAGGCTGGTTTTTTCCAACATGGGCTAGTCCTGGATATCATCTTACACAAGGCACAATTTGAAGAGAAACTTGGAGGAATATTAAAAGGACCACAAAAGGGCTCTGAATGTAACAAAAAGCAGTCCAGCTACCGATCTCTACAAAAGCCAATATTCGGGAAGCAGGTTGATTTTCAGGTGCCAGCCATCTGGAAGATGGGGGACTTACATCTCAAAGCCCATCTCCCCCTCTCGGCAGAGGCAGGGGTGTTTATGAGGAGGGAGAGGGGAACGGAACAAAGAGACCAAGGGAGGGGGCTGCAGAGTTTACGTGCAGACGAGCACAGTGCATCCTGATAAGGCAAGTGACGGTGCGGTGTGCGTCCTCCTGGTTTAGTCATCCTGGCTTCTCATCACCCTGGCTCCGCAGTCAAAGGTCAGCAAATCTCAGGAGCTGGATGCCTGAGGGTCAGAGTCTGTATCTTTTGACTTAGTTCCTGGGATTCTTATACAAACATGTTGCAGTCAAAGTCAGCACTTATAAAAACAATGTCAAAAGAATGGTGGGGTGGACTATACTTTCCCACCATTACAATTTTCCACTGTTACATGAACACAGGAACAGTGCAGAGAAGACAAAAAGTCAAGACTAAAAGGACAATGAGCCAATTGGATGTGGCCGTCACTGCAGGACACCCTGGACTCACCAGCCACACTGAGTCACTTTGAGAACGAGAGCTCCATCAGAAAACAGTCCAAGACACTGGCATAAACCAGGGCCACCCCAGGCAAACCAGGCTCTATGGCCTCCAGAAACCTACGATTTCCCAATCCAAGCCCAAAAGAAGGGCGGGAAGGGATGACAGGTAAGCACAAGTCTTCCGAGGGCCAACCTCCCTCTCAGCACTGGCCCCTGTGGACAGGTCACTGCACGCCCTGGGCACCATTTTCCTCACCTGGGAAGGGAAAGGAACACAACTAGCTGGCCTTTCCAAGGCACCTCTGACACAGTGTGTATTTTTTAAAGAATTACCACAGACTTCGAGCAAGGGAGAACCAGGGTCAAGAGACCTAGCAGAAGGAAAAACATAAGGTGTAGGAAATTCAGAAGATGGCTTTTCTGACATGCTTTTGTAAAGAGTGAAGCAGGAAAAAAAAAAAAAAAAAAAACGGGGAAAAATGAGTTACAGCTCCACATAAGGTAAGGTATTCCTCTGTTACAGAGCGGCATCCCCTACAACTGGGTTCCAGAGAAGAAAAGAGTCCAGGCTCAGGGTGACTGGGAAAGGGACAAAGAAAGTGCTGCTGGCCCTAGAGAGACAAGGAGGACACCAGGTTTGTGTTAGCACTCTCCCAGAGAGGACACTTCTGAAGGCCTGACAGGACGCTCTTCCTTCCTAGCAGCAGGCAAGAAAGCTGCTTACCAAAGCTGTGTCCTGCCTCAGAAGAGACTGGGGCTGCTGAGGGCCCCAGTTCACTGGCGGTGTGCCAGGTGCCACAACTCGAAGAGGAAAGAAAGCACTTGCTGTAAGATGTCAGAAAGGGCTTCTAAAAGAAGTTAACTGTGTGTGGCCTTAGCAGATGTGCAGACCTCAGCTACAGACAAGAGGCAGAAAGAGAAGTCGCACCATCCATATCAGAAGGACACCATCTACCCTGAGAGGCTCTCACCTCTGCCCAGTGCTCCTCCCTAAACTGTCCAGAAGTGGCCCAGAGTAACTAACTCCTCAGAGCACCCTGCACCCTGTCCACTACTCCACTACAAACACTGTCAGTGACAATTCAATGAAAGGGCTAAAACTGACCATCAAACACTTGGCAATCTGGCTCAGCCTTAATTTTTGCCAGCCCTCTAAAAATACCCTATTTTGACATACTCCTTATTTATATGGTCACATCTAATATCAAGTCTGGTTCCTAACCACACACCTAAAATAAGGATGGCTCAACTACACATAAGGAGAATGAGGTGGTATCACACACATTAACCAGCTGTCACCAGTGCCCATCTGGCAGGGCAATGCTAGCTGGGTGACACACTATGTGCTTTTGTGCGAATTCCCACATGGGTGAATGCTTTAGCCAGGTAGAAGATAACTTGGATTTAGCAGAAATTTGTTGAAAAATACAGGTTTCAAGGCACAAGTTATGAGAGTTGATGCTGATCCAACCTAGAATTTCGCATTCATCACACTACTTTCAGCTTCCTGTCTCTAACTCAAGGCACTGCAGCTCCCTGCGTCATGCTTTCTTCCATTCACGCCCTGCCCCCCGGAAGAGAGGTGTGCACCTTCGCCAACCGCCACGCCTCCCGTGGGCTCCAGCCAAGGAGATGTGAGCGCACATGACATGCACCAGCCGTGAGCAGGATCAAGCACACAGGCTCCGTGCAAAAGCTTTTGGAGGCTTTGAGTGTGTCCACCAATCTCTCTCTTCTTTTCCTTTAAATGACTGGCACACCACAGCTTGTGAGAGAGAAGTCATCAGTGCCACCCAGGGAAGGGGGCCACAGCCCTGCCTGTAGCAGGAAGGAATATCCAAAAATGTGAGGACAGGGCCTGAAAACCACCAGCATGCCTACCCCCTACAGGAGTTCTACCTTCCCAGGCCATGCTTTTCTCTTTAAATTGAGCTACCACCCCTTCTAACTGGATAAATCAGGTTATCAAATCCACTCTGTAGAGTGCTGATACACCTGGCAAAGACGTGGAGCAGGGCTCCCTAAGGTAACTGGAAGACCCCTGAATCACTGAGTTCGCCTCAACTTGGCTTCGCCTGTATCTTAATGGGACCTGAAAGTTTCCCCATTATCACTGAGTTTGCCTCGCTTTGGCTTCCAGATTCACAGATGGTATTAGAAGTTAAACGTATCTTCCCCATAAAAATAGGAAAAATAAAACCTTACATCACAAAATATTGTATTGTACATCGTATAATGAATATCTTCTTAGCCAGGAATCTTTTGACTGCAAATGAAACCCAATTCAAATTGGCTTAAACAAACAAAAAATTATCGGTGCACATAACTAACAAGTCAAGAATGGCAACAGCCACAGAATAAAAAAGGAAAGCTTAAGGCCATCTCTTCACTCTGCTTTCCTCAGTGTGGGCTGCAGCTTCAGGAATGTTCTTCTTTGTAAGGCACCACCACTGCCAGCAGCCCCAGACAGCCAGCAAGTCCACAACCTCACAGGAGCACCTGGCTGTACCTGCCTGAGTCCAACCGCACAGCCGCTGAGGCAGAGCATCAAGTACCGGTGTGCGAGTCGATAACGTGCACAGCCTCCGAGCAAACCTGCACGCATGCGTGACTCACGGTGCAAGGGGCTAAGGCAGCCCCTACAGCACCGGGACCAACCAGATGCTGACCAACAGGATCAATACACAACAATAACAGGCATTATCACAACTGCTTTCTCACACACCCTCCCTCAGAGTCTCATCAATAATCACAGCAACCCAGACATCACCAACCAAAACAGACCCTGACCCACCTGGCCATACTGATAATGAAAGCAACAGTACATGACTCCCACCTAAATGATGTCTCTGGCTGGTAACACCCACAGGTATACCCAAAAAGAAAATACCAGGGAATGTGGAGAGAAAAAAGTCTTCTCTCCACCATGTCTGTCCTCATGGAAAGATCCCTACAACAAAAGGCCAACTAAGCACTGGCTCAATCATGCAGCTAATATTCCAAATAGCAAGAACCAGGTCAGCTCTTACAACGAGTTTATGAGGAAGCTATTCTTGACAAAAGAAATTGTTACTTTTGGCACAGTTCTAGAGTGTGGTTCGTGAAGTTTAAAAATATAATTTTGTCCTATCACATTCTCAAATGGAATTTGTGACTTTAGATCAAGATGAGTAAAAATGAATCTTAAATAAGCTGTGCTATTTAAGTTTGGTGCACATGGTCCCTATTGTTGGGATATGTGAAAACCAGAGATCCAGCAGTGAATTTTTGCCTTCTTGGCTTCTGTAGATTTTGTACTTAATTCCGCCTACTTCCACACTCCAGGGATAAAATTAAAGTTTCATGATGGATTCTATCAATACATACAGCACTTGCACCCAACATGCCTCCAATTTCTTTCAGTTTAAAATGAGAATTAGCCCGGCTGGTATGGCTCAGTGGATTGGGTGCTGGCCTGCAAACCAAAGGGTCACAGGTTCGATTCCCAGTCAGGGCACGTGCTTGGGTTGCAGGCCAGGTCCCCAGTAGGGGGCATGCAAGAGGCAACCACACACTGATGTTTCTCTCCCTCTCTTTCTCCTTCCCTTCCCCTCTCTCTAAAAACCAATAAAATCTTTAAAAAATATTTTTTAAACGAGAATTAAATCATATTCCATTTTATGGATTCTATTATATCAATACCCAAAACACAAGGGTGGGACCACCTACAAAACAAATAGCAGCCAAATATTTAAGGCACATTTTCCAAGAAGTGCTGGGGGAGGGGAGAAGACAAAGTTCTGAGGAGAGCCAAGACAACTGAGCAATGAAAGTGTTTAAGTCTGGGCCACGAACAGAAATCACCAGAGGCTGAAGCACATACAGAAGCAAAGAGGAGCACCCACCAAGACCAAGGCCCCAGGGTGCCATGCTGGAGACTTCATGCCAATCTTACTTCACAAACAGGTGTGAAGAGGAGAGGAAGACTGGCTAAGGGCGTCAGGATGGAGACGCAACATGGCAGTGGGTCCTCTAGATTTTCTTTTCTCTTCAAATGCCCCAGACTAGGTGTTAGAGAATACTGCAGCCAAGACACACCAAAGGGTGTAGACAAAAACAGCCCCGAGAAAAGCCTGTCCTCTCTGACCAGAGCACCAGGAAAAAGGCAGCCCAACGGACTAGAAACTTATAGACAGTAACACCAGGGGAAATGTGGCCCACCTTACCCACTGTGACAAAGTGTCCCTCCCTCCAGTCTGCCCACCATGCCCTGTGGAGTTCCTCATCTTTCACACAGGGGTAAAGTTGAAAATGATATATCAAAAACACAGGTTTCTGGTATATTTTTAAATTGACTGAAGTAACTACTGAAAAATTAAAAATCACCAAGCAGAGCAATTAGTAAAAATTGGTATAGAGAGGGGTTGTAAGGGACTTGGGAGGCAGGGCAAGAACACCTAATCCTTCCCTTTCGTGGAGATCTAAATGAAGGAAGACACAGGGGGACACGAGAAGTGAATCGGAAGACTTCAGAGGGCCTTGTAACTGTTAGCTATTACAAGGATAACATCAGAAAGTACAAGTACTTTATAAACTACTCAATACTAAGCCAATATAACTTTAACCATGCAACACAAAAAGGTCAAGGGAAATCCGAGTGATCAGAAGACAGGACAGTGGATGGTGCTTGACAGGAGGCTTGAGGGTAGACACCGTGAAAACATCCTGACGCGCAGACACTTTGAGAGAGAAAAAAATGTAAGCTTAAGACCAAATATTTTCATTCAGAACATCTTTAAAAAAAAAAATTAGGACCCAATACTATTAAATGCTTCTCTGTGTGACCTCTAGTTCCCAGTATACATGCACTGTGTATTTACTTCAAAAAAAGCAACACTCAATGACGCCTGCAAGCATGGCACGGCAACACAACACGACCAACAGCTGGCCCCAGACCACTGTACCATTTACTGGTCTTAGCTCTGCCTTTTAGGGCTGTATTTTGAGTCCCTAGTGCTGACCCCAATCTCTATTAACTTTCAAAAATATATATGCTTTCTAAAATGTTTAGCACCTGTCTAGGCTGAGCATTCTCCTTCCATGCCTAATACAGTCTCTAACACACTAACACTGCCCCCAAAGTAAGAGGTTATCACATACCCTAAACAGTTAGGCCTCAGAATGCCAAAATTCAGATTCCCCATCAACTCCTATTTAGGATGAGTCATCAAATCCAGTACATTTTGTTAGTTCAACTCAGCAAATCAACTTGAGAAGCCTGAAAGCCAACCAGGAAGAAGTGACAGGCTTGCCCGCACCCCCGCCAGGTGTATTGTCCATCAGTTTTTTCAAGCCTGGTCATCTGAAAGGTCTCTTTCTGTCCCTAAATCCCAACCCAATGTAACTGTCCCTCTCGCAGACTTAGAAGAGCAGCCTGTATCCCAGTTACGTGCATTCATTTCATTTGCTACACAATGCTCTTTAATGCTTCCAACAGAGACATCCTGTGCATCTGTGCATTCCCTCAGGGCAGGGCAGGGCACAGGAGTGTCCTCATAAATTGTATGCAGACTAACACTGCCCCAAGAAACACCTCTCTATTCTCCACTAGAAAGAAGCACAAACTTGCTCTTATGCATCACATTCTTCAGAGCACAAGAAATGCTCTCGTCGACAACAACAAAAAAATGCCATGTTCTCATCCCATGTGGATGATGCAGCAACCTTCCTAAGAACATTCCCAGTCATATATGAAATTACCGTCTCCTCTTCCACGGTCCAGTTCTTAACTACAATTCAGACAAGTTGCTGAAAACCAGGAAGGAGCTAAGTTTCCAGGTCTTGTCTTGGCAAAGAGATCTCAAATTTGAAGCTGGGACAACATGAAACTTCTTACTACACACACTTCCAATCCCCTAAACTGCCCTGTCCTGATTCTTCAAACACCTGCAATTAATTGATGTTCTTTAAACTCCTGACCATGGTCCATAATTTTTTTAAATGCATTTTACATTATAACCAGGACACACACAAAAAATCCAACTGTTGTGCAATTTGAATTTTTAATAAATTCGCCAACAACAGATAGACAGTTAGCAAATGCAACAAGGATAGAATTCACTCAAGCTTTTAATAAAGTTGCTAATGCTCCATTAGCTCTACTTTCTTTATTCTCCAGGTTATAAATCCTTCGCTATACTGAATGGCTTTAACTGAGTTATCCACCACACCCAAAGTGATAGGGGATATATAGAAAACTAACAGTTTACAATTAAACATCCTAAATCTTAGGTAAATTCCATCTCAGTTGCACGATGGAGATTAGTTAACACATTTATTAAGAATTTAAAGTACATGAACCTATGGACACTACATTTGCCTAGATCCCTGAAAAGATCAACTGTCCGAGGGTCCCTGATCTTCCCTCCATCCCCTTCCTGTTTACAGAGCTTCCACCAACTGCACTGCCGCCACCCCCTTGGTTCAGCTGAGCTTCAATTCTAAACTTAGAAGTTATAGAATCTCCATAAGCCTGATTCAAATACCAACTCTGCACTTAGTAAATGTCACATATAAGGCATATTTCTTACCCTCTCTAGATCTGTTTCTCCTTAGTCTACTGAGGCTACCATACATCACTGCCCTCACGGCTGCCCTTACAGCTGCATCTACCTCATGGCATCGGCCTGTGGCTGTTCTAGCATTTAGGAGCCACTCAGCAAGCATTTGATATTATTATTAAGTTGCTGGTACAAAGTTTTTAAACTTATTATTACATTTCTACCTCCTCTGCATTTCTATCACTTCTTTTTATTCATACAATGGCAATGTCCTGCTTGTTCCTTCCTCTTCAATTAACTTTTTTATATTCACATCTGAAGTCCACATGGATAAAACTGAGGTCATGGCTTCAGTATGAGTCAGAGACTGATCGGTTGCTTGTGATGAAAAGCTTGTACAAAGGTAATACAGAACTCAAAATCAGGTAACTAGATTTACGAAACACAATGTTCAGACAGATTCTTAAAGAAGAGGTAATGTCTTCTCTCCCACACGCCAAAATGCACCCAACTTTCTAGTTTAGATGCCCAACACCACCCTCAAATGTCCTTTCCTGAACAGAACCTGAGGTTTCAAAGGCAGTCTCATACCACCTGGCTAACACCATGAGTAACACTAACTCAGGAAGGATGGCCGGGGGTTCTAGGAGCATCAGGTGAAAGGTTTTGGGGCCATCACCCACAGAATACATATTAAGCACAAAAGAAAAGGGCGTCTTTACAACTGAGAGATGTGGTGAACATCACCTCAGCTAAGTGAGGGAACTCAGCACTAGCAGTGTGGAGTGTGTTGACAGTAAGCTCGCTCTGATCTGACCCATCAGATCAGATTAGAGAGCATCATTTGTGCAGGATTCCTGCATAGAGTCAGATCCTGTCTAGACTGTGACACTCTACATAACCACCCCTGTATTCTTCAAAACTGTCCGTCATAAATGATAAAGGTAGAGGAACTCTTCTGGAAATGAAAAAGACGAACAAGACATGACAAACCAAATGCAATGCAAGACCCCTTGTTTGGAGCCTATATTAAAAAAAAGAAAGAAAAGAAAAGCTGTAACAGTCACTTGGAGACCACTGCACAAGTGTGAATATGAACTGTATATGAGACGCAGTACTACTAAAGCAATGGAAAAGGCCCTGGGTGTGCCAACAGTACCTTGGTCATATAGAAAAATGTTCTCGTTTAAAGAAAATGCACACTGAGCATTTAAAGGCAAGCATTATGTGGTACACCACATTCAGGGGTGTCCAACCTTCCGGCATCTCTGAGCCACACTGGAAGAAGAGTTGTTCTTGGGCCACACATTAACTAACTACATTGTGAGACGTAATCACAAAAAAATCTCATAATGTTTTAAATAAATTTACAATTTTGTGTTGGGCTGCCTTCACAGCCATCCTGGGCCGCATGCAGCCTGCTGGCCACAGGCTGGACACCCCTGGATGGTTAACAAAATACAAATGTGTCCAAACACTCAGAGAACAAAGGGGTGCAAGTGTCGACACAGCAGTCTAAGTGAAGGCACAGATGTCTACACTAGTCTTCCAACCTTTCTGTTAGTTTTAAATGTTTCAAGTAAGAAAAAGGGGGAGGGCATATTATGAGGCTCTCTCTAGCATTCCCTAACCACCCCAATCCCTCTTTTAAGTAGACAAGCATTTCACTCACCATCCACAGATCTTTCCTATAAATAAGAATTCAGTTGAACAATTCTGATAGACTCAACATCACTTCTTCAAGATCTCAGTTGCTGCCACATGGATTTCTCTCAAATTCCCACCACAGCTGGGCTGACCTGGTTTTGCAATGAAAAGGACGGAGACACATCTACCTTCCTCTCTGCCTTGCCTAAGCTGGGCAGGACTCTTGGCTCTTCAAGCATGGGAGGATCATGTGGTTCCCTCTCCCAGACTGACCTCTCCTGACCCCACCACACCCTAATTTTAATGATCCAGCTGGGTCAGCTTAAACACCAAACTGATTAAATCAGAAAACTAACCAAGGGGACACTGGAATCAGTATTTTATTATAGAAGCTCCACACCCTGCAACCCAAGAGGATACTACCCATTCTAACCTCTAAGTCTTCCCTGAAGAGCAAGCTTACACTTCATTTGTATCAAAATAGAAAATATCAATTGTCACAAGAAGTAATGTTGTATCACTTCTCAACTCAAGGACCAATCGGTTGCTCTAAACTATCAGAGAAAACACCAAATATAAACTAATATAAAGATTCTGGTTAGAAAGTTATTTTTTAAAACATAATGAATGCAGACTTCACATCTAAATATGATCTGAAAGACCCTGGATTTTGTTTTGTAGTTATTTCCAGGAACTTGTCCTCGCTGGCTCCTAGGACTTGAAAGGAATTCTTTGGGGACACAAACTACTTCAGGACAAGTACCTGTCAGGAAAAAGAGGCCTGAGAGAGAATTTCTCCTTCCTACAAAACCAACTGGGATTTTCCTGATTTGTTTTTAAGTGAAAGTAATAAAGTGATGACTAAAAGATAGTCAAAGAAACCTGTTATACTAGACTTTAAAAAGGTGAGAAATAGGAAATACAAAAGGGAATGACATCAAAAGGCAAAACACCACACCAAGAGACTGGAATTTCCTATGGCCAGAGAAACAGGCAGTCATGCCACCTCAGCATTCTCAAGACCACACATGCACATGAGTTCCAGATTCTTACTGTTCCCACTCATTGCTCATGACTGACATTATTTCATTTTTTCACAAGGCCTTACTGGAAAGTAAGAACATTAACCCTTGAGAGAGATTTTCTCCCACCAAACTGGCTGGTGTGGCTCAGTGGATTGACAATCGGCCTACAAACTGAGAGGTTCCAAGACAGGGCACATGCCTGAGTGGCCAGGTCCCTGGGTAGAGGTGTGCGAGAGGCAAGTGATTGATGTATCTCTCCCACATCCATGTTTCCCTCCCTCTCTCTCTTCCTCCCTTCCTCGCTCTCTAAAAATACATAAAATCTTTTAAAAAAAATTTTCCCCACCAATTGGTCAACACTTGGACATCCTTGTTCAATTGTGAAATGAAAAATACACATGACCTAACAATATTCAAAATAAGGCATGTTTCATTCACCAAAAAAACCACACTTCTTTCCCCCACTCTTGGCCAATGATGATGCATCTGAGGCTAGTGAGAGGCCTTCCCATCAATACCCACACATGCCCGTGTGGTAGGCTGAGCCAGCCCAGAAAAGCCAGTGGAGAGCAGCAGCAGCAGCACCTGAAGTGACAGCTGTAAGCACACCACTGGCTGTAAGAGTCTAGCACAGCCCCACCCCACCCTCAGCGAGCATGGCCCTCCTTACACTCCGTACACATGCAGAATGCATCATACCTAACACCTGACACATCTCACATTGATCAGATGCCTCTACCTGAGCCAAAACCACCAACAGGTTATGACTAGTTTGCAACAGGAGAAAAAGATTCTGGGCCCCTTCCAGCATGGAGACAAAAGGTTGATAATAGAGTCACACATGGAGTTCTTCAACACACATGCCTCCCCTCCCCCAGATTCTCCTACGGTCTCCCACAGTGGGAACTACAGAAATTTCCTGTCCATGTGTAAGGGATCCGAGAAAGCTCTGGACATTTTGCAGCACATCACCCCCGATGGAGGGGAAAGAGGCTGCACAGAGCTTCTGTCCCACTGCTGCTCTCTACAGGACATCCTCAGTTTCTCTTATACCAGATCTACAGAAATTTGTCAATACAGTTTTCTAACCAGGTTCAAGGTCCTTCCTGATCTCAAAACTCTAGGATGCTAAAACCAGAACTGCCAGGCCCCCAGGCTGCCTCTTGCTCTGCTCTGCAAAAGGTAAGCCATCACTAAGAGGAGCCAGGACCCATAACAACGCCTCAGCTATAGTCAGGCTACACAGCATGGCCAGCTGCCCAGCCTCTCAAGCTGACCCTAGTTTATTCACATCAGCAGACAGCTACTTCATAAAATGAGGGAAAATAAGCTACCCTTTCAGTTTTACTTTAGTTAGAAGTAGTTCATGAAGCAAGGCCCTGAAAGAATAAAACAAAAATTTAAAGAGTGATGATAAAAAAGAAAAAATGTGAATGGGGGTGGGAGGTGGGGGGAAAAGGCTAAACTTTTGAACAGATGGGACTCTACAGAATGCTGAGCCCCTTTACCAATGGCCTGGATGGAGCGCCCCATAGGGTTTTTACCAATTCAACAAATACCTACGTGGTGCCTGTGAAGTGAGAGACACCAGAAACCCAAATAGTAAGCAAAGACACAGAACCTGCTCTCAGGGAGCAGGTCAAGGAAACATAGGTACAAGTAACGATGCTGTGTTGACAGAGGCCAACAGTAAAAACAGGCTGAAAGACCTTAGGAAAACCTTGCAGATGGCCACCTGAAGAAGGAGCTCCTAGCGCAGAGATAGGATGGGCATCAGGAACGGCTTCCACGGTAAATGCAGGCACAGCCCATTTGAACCTGGCCCCACCCCTCAGCCGCTGAGTGACCGTGGCTCTGTCCCTAAACCTCTCTTCTAATGTGAAAGTCATTACAAGGTTTAAGCAAGTTAATACAAGTGAAGCCAAAAGAACAGTGCCTGGTACAGAATACAGGCCACTATTTGTAAAATTAAACAATCAATAAATGCTACTCAGACATCTCAAATAGTCTGGCATGCCTGGAACAGAAAGTCCAGAGCACCGTAAAAGGCAGGTAGGAGTGGACAGAGTTTGAGTCATGAGAAGTCTCAACCACTATGGCAAGGCTCCTGGGCACAACCCTCTGAATGATGGGGATCAGGGACAGACAGACCTGCAGGACACCAGGCTGGATGCCACTTGGGCTACCCCACAGGTGGCAGCACTACATGACAAGACACACAGCAGGTGGAATCAATACTAAAGTGAAGACCAAGACTAAGGGCCAAGTGTTAAAAGTTTGCTTCTGGGGTAGGAGAGGGACAGAAACAGTTTCTTTCTAAGCCTTGGAGTATGCTATATACACACCTTACTTGAACAAAAGGAAGTTTTCAAATGCAACCTAATGACATCCTCTAAGTCCTATGCCTCTAGCCCAGAGGCCGTATTTTCATAGTAGCAAAATGGTCTCGCTATTTTACATGAGGTAAGTAATGCCAGTACTTCCTAAAGAACTAATCAAGATACGAGTTATACAACTGTTAGGTGATCCTGACCAGCTCCATTGAAACGACTTACAATGGTTACCCAAGGAGGCCTGGCAGGCAGACCTGAAGTATGTGACCTACATCAAGTGCTAAATTAGAATCATGGGCTAGGTCCTGTTACTAAACCGGTAGCTAGGAGAGGAAGTAGAAGTTTCACTGAATGCTACAACTCTGGCTTTACAGAAACCTTACAAATATCTAGCCTGATGCTCAGCTCTAGCTAAGTTCCCTTCGCGGAGGCACTGGAAGAGTTAGACACAAAGTGAGAACGTGCCCTAAGAGCCTCTTCCTCCCCTTTCACCCAAAGTTCTCCCACTGGGAAATGCATACGAGCTCCCACTTCCTGCTTCTTATCATCCCAACACCATAGGAAGGCTTCCTCAGAAGGATCCTTAAACAAAACCCTGAGTCTATCTTACCTCCTGTCATCACACTGACAGGTGGAATGGTGACTGCCTAGGAAGCCGGGGCAATTTTTAGTGCACAAAAGATATTATACTGAGTTCCTAGCAGAAGCACTCTCACAGCAGGCATGGATGTGGACTGAGATATACATCATGTCTTATTCTTGTTCCTCCACCTCCTCTTGCCTAGGATCAGGAATACAGTTTATTAGGCTTACCCAGCCTGCCTGGGCTTTAGTCTTATTAACACAACAGATAAAAGGAACCACCTTCGCTTTTCCCTTTTTACACTTAATTCCAACTTAATCTATTCCTGTGTCTCCTTGGGGTCTTCACTGTTCAGGTCCTCTAGTGAGGAGGGACAGTGGAATGTTCTCCTGGACCTCGGGAAGGTGCTGTACTTCCCAGTGCTTTAGTTTTTCTAATCATAGTTTAGGGATAATAACCTAATAGAGTTGCTTAAGAATTGAATTTAACACACATCTAGAAGAGAGTCCAGGACATAATAAGCACTGAGAAAATGCTGTTTATTCTTGTTATCTATCATACACCTCTAAGAATAATGCCACCAAGCTAAACAACTACACAACTTACATGATCCAGCACAAAGTGAAAAATGCAGAGAAGAATTTGAGATGGGAACAGCAGAGCATTAAACCAAATGCAAGGCCACGTGTCACTGAATACAAGGGTCATACACCCACCCACAAGGCCAGCCCTGCCACCAGCTGAATTCTCCTGAGAATTTACCTATGGTCCTAGCTAGAAGTCAGGCTAACAGTACTGCCTTACAATCATTGAAAAGTTCAACTACCTCCACTCCAGGTGGCAGCATGCTTGCAAGAACACAGTCTGTGGAGCCACACGATCCAAGTTCAATTCCTGACTCTGACTTATTGGGCTATGACCCAGGACCTCTTACCCATTCAAAGTTTCAATAGCCTCATCAGCAAAATGGGGAAAGTGCCACCTTCTTCGCGGGATATTTGGGAGGATTAAACAAAAGAGTATAAATGAAATGCCTAGGCACATCATTTGTACTCAACAAATGTTAATCCCATTTAATTTCAAAGATGACTGTATTTCTCCAGCCTCTTCACTGACCTACATTTGCACTGTCCAACATGGGACCACTCCCTGCATGAGCTGTTGAACACTTGAAACGCTGCTAATCCAAAGTGAGATGTGCTGTGAGTGTGACAAATAGACACCAGATTTTACAATGTGAAAAAACAAAGAAACAAGCTCATTAGTATTTTTCTATTAACTGTATGTTGAAAGAACATCATTATGGGTACAGTAGTTAAAGAGAATGCATTATTAAAATTAACTTCTTGTTTCTTTTTACTTTTTTCATGTGTTATTGAAAATTTCAAATTACAAATATGGCTTGCATTCTATTTCTATCGGATAGTGCTGATCTAGACAGACAATGCAGTCTATCTGGATTGCAAAAACAGTATACACCCAAAGACCTGAAACTGGAGGCAAGGTCTAGTTATCTACACTGGAAAAGCAGCCCAGACAGAGGCTCGCCCTACAAGACAGTTTGACAAGGAGCTAAGAGATAAGACAGAGTCAACTTTGATGCTTTTTGCCAGGAAAAATTAAAATAGAATTATAATATCTGAGCAGAATTTGGCTTCCTTTGCTTTTAAGTACCTACAAAATATTTACAGAAAACCCTTTTCACCTCTCAAATGGCCCTTTTTTAAATAGATAACTCGTAACGACTACTTTAAAAGGCAAATTCTGGTAAAGGCATAAACTGATTTCAAAAGTTTATTCAGTAAAATCAATAAACACCATGTCAGTACCTATTTCCAGCTTACCACCTAGTTAATAATACAGAAGATGACTAGCTAAGAAGAAAGACTGCTGTGTGTCCTCATAAAATGAAAGGCTGCAGTAAACAGCTTAACTATTGTCTGAACCCAGGATGAAGGTAGCACTTGGGTGGGTATTCCATCCCTAGGGAAAACACTATAAATATACTCTTGTCTTTATTCTAATTAGTTCTTAAGCCTGTATCAACAAGTTTTGAGTTTCCACATAAGCATATGTTAATTACTTTAATAGCATTTTAAAATATTCTTTTGGAAGACATCTCGATCATAACCCTGGCTAAAAATCTATTAGAGAATTGAGCATTAGGGCAAAGAAGTATCATAAACAAGTTTGTCCTTCAGGAAAATACACAAAAGATGTGTGTTTTAGGAATGCGTAAGGCAATTTCTTTCCCGAAACCTCACTCTAACTCACTAAATCAGCCCAGTTGATCACAGTGCCAGAGAGCCCACCTGAATACCTTTCCATACTCTGAGCATTACTCGTGAGAAAGCGGAAGGTAACTGCAAATGTCTGAGGTTTTCACCTTAGATTTCCTATTCTAGCAGCTTTTCTTTCCCAGCCCCTTTCAAAAGTCCAATGCAGGAAATCTTGAGTACCTCACTTTGCTTACTTTACCATGTACCTAGGAATATGGCACTAGCAACAATACAAGAAAAGCCAAAATGTTTATTGAAAGAGGTTTTCATCTTCCTAGGTGAAAGAGAAAAAAAAACAGTACAAGCAGTCACAGGACTGGAAAGGAGTGCTGTCATACTGCTACTGGACAAAGGCGAGGTGGTAAAAATGTCTCTGGAGAAAATTGGGCCATGAAGTGTTCAAAACCTTTAAAAGCCCCTACCTTTGACCTGCCAGTGCCTATAAAGGAATTTCTACTTAAAACATAATAAACAATGAAGGATTTTGTTCAGAAATGTTCGTCACACAGTTCAATGTTTACAATAGTGAAACTTAGAAATAACCTCTATATCCAAAAATGGGAATTACCACTAGGAACTATGAGGCACTCTTTCAAAGTAGACAAATATTTAATATGACAAAACAGTCACACTATATTAATTCACAGCATGTTACAAAACATTATATATACTATGATATCATGAATATTTTAAAAGTATATTTACATATGCACAAAGGGGGGAAAAGACTGAAAAATATATAATTATAATGCTATCTCTAGATGTAACGCTATACTTTTTTTCATTTTTTTTCTTACATTTCCCTATTTCTTGAATTTTATACAATGAATATGGATTACTGGGTAAAAAGTTTTTTAAAAATACACAGCAATGTAGTTCAAACTACCAAAAAAAACCATTATAATAATAGCTACTATCTATTTAGCAACTAAAACACAAGGCACTGTTCTAACAATAAATGCAAACTGTACAACATTCCTTCAAAATTAAAATTCCTTTCATGATCAGAACAACTCATTGGGCCATAATACCTGATTTTCCACAGGTAATTCAAATGCGTATGCATTAAAATAACAGAAAAAGTAATTCCGATGTTCAGTTCCTCTTTTCTTTAAAAAAAAAAACCTTAGGATAGTTTAAAATGGTGACAAACAAGAAAATACATTTACCAAAATTAGACAAAGAAGACAAAATTAGACAAAAATTACAAAGAAGTCAGTCTAGCCAAATCCCTGGAAAAAAAAAAACACTTTGATACTTATAACTATAAAACAAAAACCAATCTAGAATACAAGCTATCAGTTTTAAGTTTTATGTTTATAATTTCAAAAGGTTTCTTGTCAGTCTTCCAAAATTTTATGAAAATGTGTAAAACCTAGGAATGCATTTCAAAAGTGCCAAGGCCCTTCCCCACTCACTTTCTTTCTACATATTTTTCTTTCAAATCTTTGGGAAAGTGCTGCACTGTGGTCCAAGTGCAAGACCATCTTCTAAGGAAAAGACCTGTCCCTTCACACCACAGATGAAAACAAGCCTGGAAGCCCAAATTGGGTCCACACAAACTCCTTTTTCAGACTAACTTCATAAAAATCAGAGTGACAATTTATGAGGCTTTTGATGTGCCATTTTTTTTTATTTTATTATCTACAATGTAATTAGGAGTTTTAAGGGTGACTTACAACTGACCTTGATAGAATGCTAACAAAATATGCCTCTATTTGAAGTTTAACAGGAGTCATATTTAGTCTTTAAAAACAGCAAAAAATAAGTCATAATTTCCCTTTAGCTTAAAAAAAATTGCTATCAATTAAACTTCAAGTTCATCAATCAATTATTGAAGGTCTACTATGTGTCAAGCACTGTTCCAGATACTTGGGATACGTCAGTTAACAAACTCTTTTCTAAAACATCTTTTAAAAATAGTTTATTTAAACTCTTAATTCTTTTTAAAAAGTCACTATATAACATTTCAAAAGCAACCTCTGGAAAACTAAGGATATTTTTTTAACTTTCTTTAAAACAATTCTTTCTTTAAAAGTCTTATACTGAAGTTGTCAGATTATAATCTTACATGCAAACTGAGTTCCAAATTTAATATAAACAAGAGTCATTAATTTGAAAAGGATAATAAAATCCCACAACAAAGTTTAAGAAAAAGCAAAAATTGCTACAAGCAAAGCATATTACCACAGTCCAATAAGGAAGTTTGATGATAAAACAACAAAACCCATGGAGCAGAGGAAGAGGCCCCGTCTGAAATCACGTCTCCCCTCCTAGACAGCCCTGTGGTCTTTGGAGTCTCCACTAGGCATTCTCACTTATCTGGACATGATTTCCTCACAGACATCACATCCTACCCACAATAAAATACCTGTTTTCAATCATTCATAAAAGCAGTTATGTTCACCTCTATGAATTCCTATGTGTCAACTTCAAATAACCGGTAAGCTTTCCTTATAACCTTCCCTGACACAGTGGATAACTTCTAACTTTTCCCCAAGAAACCTACACTGAGAGACTACCCTTCTAGGACAGAAAACCTTTATGGGTGCGTCTTACACCAGGTTCTGTCAGGGATGCTTTCATATACTGTCACCTAGGAGCTTAGTATAAGGCTGACTTCTCCTGTAATGAAACAAAGGCTGAGCGTGCTCAAGTAGTAACGGCAGAAAAGGCAAGATGTAAACACAGAACTGACTAAAGCCACATCAGCCTGTAATTCTGAAGTAAAAGTACAGCTGGATTTCTGGATCTAACGCACTACCCCAAGATTAAGACAAATCACATGTTAAAATAAGATGAAAAAGAGAAGTTTCCAGAGAGCTTCCCTGAAAGGCTCTATTTAGTATAACAACAAAACCTTAAGCAACCTGTAAAATACATACTACCCAGTGTGCTCCCCCAGACAGAGGTTAGTAGCTCCCTAAACTAAACATCAAATATTAGAGTGAAAACCACCTAATTTATGGAAGAAAAAAAACACATTAGGGAGTGAGGCAGGAAGATGATTTGGGACCCATTTTATTTCTGCACGGCTTTCCCTTCTAGGGATTCTGACACGCTCACCCAGATTTAGTCGCGAATCGTTGGAGAACCCCCAAAAGCAGTTAAAGCTGAGGCAGGTGCCAAGGAACAGATCGCACCCCTGACAAATAGTTGTCGAAAATGCGAATCACCGGCACCAGGAGCTACTGGAACCACTTTTCCTCACTGCAAAGAGGGCAAAGTATGGGGCTCCGTAGAGCGTTTCCTCCCGCCCTGGGACCGCGCTCACAACCTGCGGCGGCCTGCGAACAGGTCTCGGGCCGGTTCCCCGGCGGTCCAGCCCCTGCCAACGCCCGCGACCCCCTGCTCCGCCACCCCCGCGGCCGCACCCGCTCACCTCCAGGCGCAGGGAGGCCCCGCAGCCTCGCAGAAACTCGCGGATGTTGCTCAGGCACTCGCTCTCGCTCCGCGGCTCCGGGTAGACCTGCAACACAGAACACGGAGACTGAGCAAAGCGGAGAGGCCGCGGACGTGCCCGAGATGAACCCGCCGCAACCCCCGCAGAGGCTCCGGCGGGGAAATCCCGGCTGCCTGGAGCACCCCCGGTTGCCCGGCAGTTCGCCCCCTCGACGTTGCCTCTCCTCACCCTCTTTCCTTCCTCCGGGATGCACCAATCTCCGGCCCTCTTCCTTCACCAGGAAGAGGACGGGCGCAGGAAGTGACGTCTTCAGATCGCGCACCGGACAGCTCCCCACGCAGCCTTTTCCGGTCCTCTGCCTCGACCTAGCAAAGGCGGCCCACCTGGCGCCACGCGCAGGCACCTCCTCTCTTCATCCTACTATCTGGCCCACCTGACCTGGCCCGCGGGCGCCCTGCCTTTGCAGACACCTGGTGCTCCGCCTCAGACGCGGCCTGCGTGGACACAGACCGCCAGGTCCAGAGCAGCCCGAGTGGGCTTGGCCTGGGTGACTTGAGCAACCTCAATGGAGCTGGAGAGAACCCGGTGTGCCTTGAGTTCTTCCCTGCCCCGGGCTCAGGGCAGAAAGGAGCTAGCATTCTAATATGATTTTAACTAATTAGGAGCATAAATTATGCTTCTTGGAATCACAATGCAACATTTCTCTTCCCAAATACAGACCATGTGCTTCATGAATGATTAACCAAAAGAACCGGTTGCATACGAGTCGGCGAGTAAGTCTGCTGGGGAGGAATTGTGGCGAATGCAGCCTCCACCACTGGTAGAGAGCAGCAAGGAGGGCTCCTGCAGACTGCCCGGTGCTTAGTTGAAGGTAGAATTGTGACGGCTGTCCGTCACACATGTAAGTATTTATTGGCAGCATCCCAAGGCAAGAGACATTAAGGAAACCAGGACCAGTACCAATTACACAGAACAATCAAGGGAGAAGTCTGAGACAGAAGAGCTTTTCGTTGTGCTCTGAACTGCATATGAAGACTCAGTTTTGGCAGTTACACTTAACCATCATCCAGAATTCTAGCATTTTTGATGACATTGAAGGCCCTTTGTACTGTCCTCTAGGGGAAAATCAGGCCCTTCCACTAGGCCTCTCTCGGGAATACAGTGGTTTCATCTCAAAGTGCTCATATCTTTTACAAATCAAAACCACCAGCGTGTTGAGAGGTGTGGAGAGGGAGGAAATGAGACTTGCCCCCACACGATGTGAAAATTCTTCGAAGAAAGTGCTAACGTATTTCCCTCCAAACTGAACAGATTTGTTTTGTTTTTGTAGAACAGCAAAACCAAAGTGGCCTCCTACTTCATTTTGCTTCTCTCCCTAAAAGAATCGAAAGGTCTATGTACCAAATGTGTATTTAGTATCTAAAATCTTCATGTTAAATAGTTGTGAAGTATTAATTTCTGACATCCTGGTGACATTTTAAAACTGAACTGTTAAACTTTTTTTAAACTTTTTAAAAGATTTTATTTATTTATTTTTAGAGAGAGGGGAAGGAAGGGAGAAAGAGAGAGAGAGAAACATCAATGTGTGGTTGCCTCTCACGTGGCCCCCACTGGGGACCTGGCCCGCAATCTAGGCATGTGCCCTGACTGGGAATCGAACTGGTGACCCTTTGGTTCACAGCCCACGCTTAGTCCACTGAGCTACACCAGCCAGGGCTGTTAAACATTCTTTTTTAAAAATACATCCAACAGACTCTAATACAGTAGACAAAATACCCATTTTTCCACCTAAGGGAAAAAAAATATGAACATGCTCTTTAAAAAGTCAGATATTTCACATTAATTACTCTCTCCTTTAACTCATTTCCTTTGAACTTTCCCCACAAAATTGTGCTCTGGGGTGATACATGTTTGTGCTTAAAAATGGTACTGCTCACACTGTTTTCCCAAGAGGGCCACACAAATATAGTTAGTCCTCATTCACTGATTCTTTGTTTGCAAACTCACTTACTAGGTAAAATGTATGTGTAACCCCAAAGTCAGTACTTGTAACACTTTCTGTTACTTATGGATATGTGCATTACAGCGAGAAATTTGAATTGCCTTATGCATGCATTCCCAGCTGAACTTGAACCAAGGGCATGTTCTGCGCCATCTTGTTTTAGTCATAATGTTAGGCAAATGTCCTTTTCACAGGCTACTGATGTCACATTTTTCACATTTTTGTGCTTTTTGTTGATTTCATTGTTTTAAATGGCCCCCAAGCTAGTACGAAAGCACTGTCTAGTGTTCCTAAGTGTCTAGTGCTCCTATAATGTGCCTTACAGAGAAAATACATGTGTTAGATAAGCTTCCTGAAGGCCGGAGTTATAGTGGTGTTGGCTGTGAATTCAATGTTCATGAATCAACAATACAGTATATCCAGAAAAAGGACAAGACTCACTAATCTGTACATAAGGCCATTGTGAAAGTGCTCAAGTAACATCTGTAGTAAATGATGGATATATGGAAAAGATGGAAAAGCAGCCAAATTTGTGGATTCATAAAATGACAACCAATGAAAAGAGTATAGTGGACAGTATTGTGAGGCTAAAGGCCAAAGAAATTTATAGTTCTGCTACCCAGGGTCAAAAAAGGCTAAACCTTTCTGGCTACTGCAGGTTGGCTTGCACATTGCAAAAGGCAGTATTACATGAAAAATGTTGACTTTGCAGGCGAAGCAGGTTTGGCAGATCATGTGGCTGCAAAAGGATTTTTAAAATATCTGCTAAATTATATATGAATAGGGTTATATGGAAGAGCAGGCTTTCAATGCTGATGAGACAGGCTTGTTTTACAAGAATGTTGGCAAACAAATCTATGTAACACAAATGGCCTCCAAAACTCCTGGCTCAAATCATGCAAAGACTATGCAACCTTGCTATTATGTGCCAATGCCAAGGGAGACGTTAAGTGCAAACCCTTAATGGTACACAGAGCACAAAACCCACAAGCACTTAGAGGGAAAAACCTGAACTATATGCCCGTCCACTGGAGGTGGAACAAAAAAGCATGGATTGAGTCCGAAATAGCCTGGGATTGGTTCCACAACTGTGTAATCCCAGAAGCTGAATGCTATTTCCAAGGCAAAAACTTTGCCCTCGGGATTTTGTTAATTTTGGATAATGCTCCAGTTCATTGCCATGAAGAACTCAAAAATGCCCACCCAACACAGAAGTTCTCTTCATGCCCCCAAATGCTGTGTATTTCATCTAACCCCTCACTCAACATAATAGAAACTTTCAAGGCACACTACACCAGGAAGCTTTATAGCAATGCTTTTGAGGTTCTCAATGCCAATGAGGAAACCACCATAATGGACTACTGGAAGTCAGTCACTATTCACAGTGTTATTGATTACATTGGCATGACCTGCAATGGCATCAAGCAGGCTACTGTCAATAACTGTTAGGGAAATGTTTGGCCAGACTGTATGAAAAATTTTGTAGGTGTTACAGAGAATGTTAAAAACAGTGTCAAAAACATAATGCATATTGCACAGCAGCAAGTGGAGATGGTCTCAATGACATGAAGGAAAAAGATGTGAAGGAGATTTTGACAGAAACGGCAGTAGAACCCACCCATAATGACCTGGATAGCAGAGGAAGCCTTGATTTTTCCTCTGAAATGGAAGGAGTTTTATGATGTAACTTGATTCTTTGAAGCCTTCTGAGTTACACAGCCAAAGTTCAGATATAATCTATCATAAATAAAGAATTTTAAATCATCAGTTAACAGTTTGATCGGGGTCCCTTGCAATTCTGTGAAAGCTAAGAAGTAGAAATGGCTGAGCTGCAAAATTCCAGCCCTTAAAGTTATTCACTTTTCAACACCATGAATACTTTTACTTTTCCCTTTGTTACAAGGCCTTGAGGTTTTCCATCTTGCAGTAGTGTACCTCAGGAAGAATTGTGAAAGTGGAGGTGAGACAGCTGAACCAGCATGATGCTCTTCTTGGTCACAGGCACCTTCTCAGGCTAGTCAATTTTAGGTAAGTGTATATGCAAGTTGAGGATCTGGAAATGGATTCCCTTAAAACTATCCCATGCCTTCCAAAGTCATCTTGTGTGTGTGGCTAGCTAGTTCAGTGTATACTGTACCTCAAACAACATACCTGTTTGGAAAACTAATGTGAAAGAGTCAAAACTTTATAGTAAGCAGTCCCTGACTCTGTAACAACATGCTGACCTTGGACAAGTCACTGGACCCTTCTGGGTCTATGCCCTGATCCCCAAATTAAGTTGAGTATATTCAGCCTTTCTCACAAGGCCATTGGGAGAGTCAAAATGAAATGCAAAGAAGAGGGAGACAAGGTCCCTGCTGTCATGAGGCCAGGAAGAACTGCACACAACATGACATGTAAAACCACACAGATGTACACTCAGGACCACAGAAACACCTAGAAACAAATTTTATAGATGTATGACAGGGACTGAGGCTTAACTAACCCAAAGGTGACATCTAAGTTTGGGATAAGACTGTGAGAAAGCACATGGCACTGCATTTTCAAAGATGTGACATTCAAGAAGTCCATGGTGTTTTGAAGGCTGGGGAGCAATCAAGGGCAACTGATTGCTCAGTCGATCAGTCAGTTGATTGTTCAGTTGATCAGATCATGGGTGAAACTACAGTAGAAAAAAAAATGTGTGAGATATGATGGTACAAAAGAAGATATTTGAAGTCCTTATTTCACTAAGGAAGCTACATGAATGATAAGTGAGCACATGAAAAAGTGTTTGTCATTAGTCATCAGGGAAATGCAAATTAAAACTACAGACAATACCACACACCACCAGAATGGGTAAGATGGAAAAGACTGACAATATCAAGTATTGGCAAGACGGAAAGCAATTGGAACATCCACATATGACTGGTAGGAGTTTAAAGTGATGCATTTGGAAAACTGCAAGTTTCTTGAAAAGTTAAACATACCTATGCCCCAGCAATTCCTCTCCTAGGTATTTATCCAAGAGAGATGAAAACATGCCCACAAAAAGGCATGTACAAGAATGTTCACAGCTTTATTAGTAATCACCAAAGGCAAGCACTCCTCCGTGCATTCTCTAAAGTATTCAGAGAAGAGCTCTGGCCTCAAATGACCAACAACTGCCCAGTTCACTTTCCAGAAATCCTCTCCCAAGTTCTCCACGTTAATAAACTCCAGGCTTAGCCCAGGCTGGTGTGGCTCAGTTGGTCCTAGAGACTGAAAGTTCACAGGTTCAATTCCCAGTCAGGGCATATACCCAGGTTGCAGGTTCAGTCCGCAGTCAGGGAGCGTGTGAGAGGCAACCCATCGATGTTTTACTCTCACATCAATGTTTCTCTCCTTCCCATCCTCTGTCTCTTAAAAAATATATCAATAAGTATGTCCTCAAGGTGAGAATAAAAAATTAAAAAAAAGAAACTCCAGGCTTTTCCATCAAGAACTCTAATCAGGCAGAGGCATAGACAGTCCCAAAATCATTGTAAGTTTCCTTTCAAATATGACTTTTGTACTTAATAGTTGATAAAGGGTGTGTCTGATGTTCTGAGAATATTCTACAAAATAAATCATGAAGCAATGTTAAGGTCAGACTTCAGACACCTCCACGGCTGTCCAGTTTCCTTCCTAACTCTTCTCCACTACCCACACCATGCCAAGAACAACCTGTTCCACCCTCAGTCACACAAGGTGCCAACTCAGGCAACTGCCTTCTCTCTGATTCTGAAAGTTTAGAGAGCTTGAATGTAGACAAACTGTATGAGAAAAGAGAATAGGCAGTTCTAGCAAGGCGAATACTTAAAGTTCAGTACTACCACAGCGATTAAGATCAAGAGTATAGAAAACACAGCTGATGGGAAACACTTAACTCCCCAGGACCCTAGTCCTCAAAAATTGTGACTAGTAGGTCTGAAATACAGCCCAGGAGTGAGTGTGTGTGTGTGTGTGTGTGCGCGCGCGCGCACGTGCGTGAAATTTCCCATCTGACTGACTGTATGTTTTTGAAATACCTCATCTGACTGATTTTCAGCCAAGTTGCAAACCTCTAATACTGTATAACTCAGTGTTTCTCAAATGGACATATGCATCAAAATCACCTGGAATAACAGATTACTAAAACCTGCCACAGAGTTTAAACTCTAGGTCTGCAGTGGAACCCAAGAATTTGGATTTCTGACAAGGTCCCAGAAAATGCTGATGATACCAGGACCGTACTTAGAGAACTAGTAGTATAAGTAGACTGGTTATTAAAGACATGTTCTGCTTTTCCCCTATTGGAAAAACAAATTCCCAACTACAGAACAAAGGTTTTCCCATCTCTCTGCCATCAACAGCCTCATCACCCCAGCCACAAAGATCACTTCCTCTGAATACCTGTGGTTCTATCTGCAGCCCCCACCCTGTAGCTGGACCTATTGGTGCATGTCTTATTTTTGCTATGAGACATAAACTCTCTGAGTGCAGGGGCCCACAGCATCTCCTGTTAAACAGACTAAATGACCTGCTCACTCAGGTCACTAAATTCACTAATCACAGAAGTGAGAGAACCTTAGTGTAGAAAGGTTCTACATTCAAGGCAGGCTGTTCTTTTATAGCTGAAGATACAGCAACTCCGGAGAGATAACCTGCCCAAAATTAGGCAGCTTGCTTACTTCACCCACCTTCTCTGTATTCCAGGATGCTAACCTGTGAAGACTGTAGCAACCAGGCTCCCCAGTGCATTAGCTTCTGGTGGGATTCAGCCAATCACTGGCCCTAGCAGGAGGAACCAGGCTGGCAGGCACTCTGCGGAGCAGCCCTGACATGGCTACAGTGACCTGCTGGAGCTGCTCAGAAAAGCTGACTGTGTGCTTCCCACCCCAACTCTGCAATCAGTGACATCACTTTGGGAACTTGGAATCGGGCACAGAGGAAGTGTTTACACCACAGAAATTGGCAAACCCTACAAATCAGGGATCCTCACCACAGAGAACCCATTGTTAAGCCTTAGCAACACACCACTGGCCGTATTCCTCAACTGAAGACCACAGCTCCTATCAGGAGCCTTCCCCTGTGGCTTCAGCTTTCACTGACTCCAGGAACCTACTTCCCTCACTTTGCCCTTCAGGCCCAGGGGAAGCAGTGGCTTCCCAGAATACTTCCACATCATCGCAGGTTGTTCTTATCCCTGCCCACACTTTGTAAATGTCCCCTTCATTAAACTCTCCCTAGCCACTGTTTGGCATGCTATCTGCTTTCTGCTGGGACCCAAACCTACTGAGCTTCTAGTGGTACAGTTAAAAATAGAACAGTGTCACAACAGAAGATGGGAAATAATTTAGAGAAAGGATTGAATCAATTATCATACTTCTACAAAACAGAACACCACCCACCACGCAGCCTTTTAAGAAGAGGCAGTTTTATATACTGATATGTTACAATCTCCTAGTTACAGTAAGTAGGGGAAAGGAACATAGGGAACAGTACATACAACATGCTACTTTTTGTGTAAAAATAAGAAAAAAGAACAGGCAAGAAGAAAATGTGGGGGGGAGTTTAGAAATGCATGGAATATCTCTTGGAAACACATGTCACTTGCCTCCAGGGAAAGGAAATGGGGCCTAGAGGATGGGAAGAAATTTGGTTTTTACTCTCCTTTTTGTACCTCTTCAGTTTTTTTACCACAGGCAAGTATTATTAAGTGAATACATTTTTAAAAGTAAGAAGAAGAACAATTTAATGTTCCCCTCAGGCCATGGTGCCTTCCCAGTCCTTAGTGCACCCAGCCGTCAGTGCGCTGGGGTCCTTGCAGGACCAATCTCCACCATTCCAGGCCAAGATGCAATGCCATGTTTAAAATCCTGAGCTCATCTTCTAAAAGTCTAATTAGCAGCTATTAATGCATCTAATGTTTAATTACCTGGTAGCCACTGCTTTATTCTAATTAGACTGAAGTTCTCTCCCCGCCAGGACTAACTGCGCTCTTCCATAGCACTGTGTGCTCATTCACCAGTTAGTGATGTTCAACGGCGTGAAAATGGAGGTTGGCTGAGCCACTTGGCAGTCTACTGGGCAGCCCTTCCTCCACATCTATTGGAAAACAAACGAAGCACCCAGCAGAAATCTCAGGGATTTAGTTGCTAAGTATCTTCCCAAAATGCATAGCCGAGGGTTACAAGTAGTTTACTGAAAGAAACTCAAGCCTTTAAGAAAGTATATATATATTTTTTGTTTTCCTTCTTCAACTTATCCCAAAGCCCAAGTCCTCTATGGATGCTGCAATCATCTGGGGAAAAAGAAAATGTCTTCCATCAGTTTGGAACTAGCCAAATTATAAACGGCAATAAGAAATATGAATGTATAAAATCTCCAGTTCCCAAGCTACATTCAGATATCCAAGACATGTGAAACATCAAGGAGAGGCCCAGCAAAACTACACAAATTAACTCGTGTCCCCTGAGGTTTGGTTCCCACAAACTGCAAAAGCATATTTTATGTCCTTTAGAAATGGTCACGCCATCCAAATTCATACCAATGCCAAAAATGGATTTTTTTAAGTGTAAGCATAAAACATTCATCAGACAACCAAGAATAAACTGCACTGAAGTTATATTTTGTTCCCCCAGTAATGTTAGATCAAAACAGGCAAGCGTGTATTCCCCAAGTAAGAGCACCCTGGAAAATAGCCCATGCCCTGTCTGGCTGTGATCCGGGCACCGGGGAAGCCTAAGTGCATGGGACGGGCTGTTGTTACTGTCTCGTTACATCCCCTAAGCAGATGCCATTTCTTATGCCTTTGAAGGATCTTGATATAAGAACACAGGAGAGTACAAATTCTTAAGACAACTCAAATCAGACCTGTGGTCAGAGACTTTCTTACCCCAAGTTGTCACCTGTTGGTGTGGAATAATCATTTTTGTTTTTTCTCTCTCATTCTTATGCCTATGACATAACGGAAATAGCCCTTAAATGACAGCACAGCATTTTGTGAGTCTGAGCCACTGCTTACTCTCTTCTCGAGCTCTGTTTCTATGTTGTTTCTGATCCTTTGACATCTGCTTCCTCTCCTGCTGAATACATTTCAGGATGGCTGTGGTATCTTGCTGTTGTCCTCAGTGTGAAAGCCTATGGAGGAGGCTTGCAGTCTGGTGGAAAGGTGCTAAAATACCTAAAGCAGGAACTTGCTGTGTATCCTCATCATTATGGCCAGGACTGAGAACCTTCTAGGAGGGGAGGAACACCAGCAGTCCGCTCTGAAAGGGATACTGGTGGTGGCTTGGTCTCACAAGTATCACATCCTGACAGTCCTATCTTTGACCAAGACAACTCAGGTTAAAATGTCAAGTCCTACCCTACAGACACTGAGGGTCTTCCAGTGTTTAAATCTGTGTTCTCTGCTGTCTCAGAGGGTTTTATGCCTGCCCTGCCAGTCCCCTTTTGTTTTACCCCAGCTGTTCACACTCACTTCTGAACCCCCTCTCCATGTCTCACCCACACACAACTGAAGGGCTGCAGTAGGAGCTACAGAGCATCGCACTGCCTTGTGCATAACCCTCCCGCCTAAAGGATCTTTTATTTTTAATCTGCCTGAGAAGCTGCATTTAAGGCAAGAAGATTGGACATCGACCACCTAGGAAAAAATTCTATTTTAAATCACATGATAGCATGTGGGAGGTTTGAAGGCATGCAAAGAGAGCTGGCTGACTTTGGAAAGCGACTGGGAAGCGAAAGGGAGCCTTCATTTGAGGAAGAAACCTGAATAAGGGGATGGAAAACAGCTGAGAACATTCACTGGCAAGCATGCCTCTATAAATAGCAGCTGAGACCCCCACCTCCCTAGAGGGAAAGGCAAGGGGAAGGAAGCCACCACAGCTTGGAATACTCAGGCTGCAAAAGCCTCTTACAGGAAAGAACTCGGCAGCCCGTTGAGACTTTCATTATAACTGTGAGTAATAAAAAGGTGATAAAAAGATCATTATCACTGCAAACGCTTCAGTATCAGCAGAGTATAGCTGAAATAAATAGGGCTGTGGCTGTGAAGAAGATGTCTAGCTGTCTGTATTTGGAAAATATGTTTTCAAAAATCACTAAGAAAAACCAACCTTCATCAAAGATAAGGCTGCCAATGTATACTCAGGAATTTTATTTCTTTCATATTACTCTAACTGGAATATCTTACTATTATAAAAATATTTATAATTTCCCTGTCATATTTGATCATTCCTGTGCTTAAAACCCTCAGAAGTGCCCCATTTCTTTCCACAAAAGCCAAAGTCCTTTAAGAGAATAAAAAGATAAGTCATAGACTGAGATTAGATATTTGCAAAACACACATCCAAGCAAGGACTTATTTACAAAACATACAAAGAACTCCTAAAACTCAATAATAAGAAAACAGACAACCCAATTTTAAAATGGGCAAAAGACCTGAAGAGACACCTCACCAAAGAAGACATACAGAGGGCAACTGAGCACATGAGAAGATGCTCCACATCACGTCATTAAGGAAATGCAAGTTAAGACAGAGATACCACTACACACCCTTAGATGCCACCAGCCCAACACCGTCAACACCAAATGCTAGTGAGGAACACTCCCCTGCATCGTTGATGGCCATGCGGAATGGCGCTGCCGCTTTGGAAGACAGTTTAGCTGTTTCTTACAAAACTAAACGTCCTCTCACCATATGATCCAGCAACCACATTCCTGGGATAACTTTGCTTTACCCAAATGGGCTGAAAACTTATGTCCATGCAAAAACCTGCACACAAATGTTTACAGCAGCTTTATTCATAACTGCCAAAACCTGGAAGTAATCGAGATGTCCTCCCGTAGGTTAATGGATAAATAAACTGTGGCACATCCAGACAACAGAAGACCATTCAGCACTAGAAAGAAATGAGCTATTAAACCACCAGAGACATGGAGGAACCTTAAATGCATATTACTAAATGAAAGAAGCCAATCTGAAAATGCTACCTGCTACATGATTCCAATTGTATGACGTTCTAGAAAAGACAAAAGTATGGAGACGGTAAAAAGATCAGAGGTTGCCAGGGGCTCAGCAGGGTGTGTGGGATGAATACGCAGAGCACAGGGGATTTGGGGGGTAGTGAAACTATCTGGTATGATACTGTAATGGTGAAGCCATGTCCATCTGTCGTAACAACTGTACCACGCTAATCCAAGATATCAATAATAGGGTAAAGTTGGGGGAGTTGAAAGAGAGTGTATGGGAACTCTCTGTACATTCCACTCAATTTTTGTGGAAACATAAAACTGCTCTGAACAATAAAGTCTATTGATTTTTTTAATCTCAAAGTCCTGTGATTGCTGGACAGGCCCTGCACAAGCTGCACCCTTGTTCCCTCTGTGGCCTCATCAGCCAATTACTACTTCTCCTCCAACTCACACTGGCCTCTGCTGTCCCAGGCTTGCCAGGCTGACTCCTACCCCAGGACCTTTGCACAGGCACTCCCTCTGCCTGAAATCCTCTTCTCGCAGCCAGGTCACACCTTCCCTCATACTCAGCAAGTCCTTATTCGAATGTCATTTCTGATGTAAAACTGCGACATTGCCCTAATTGTCGACCCTCCCCATCTCCCTCACTCTCCTGTTTCTAACACTTATCACTGTCTAACATAACATGTAATCTACTTAGGTACTGTCTATGTTTACAGAATGCCTCCCTGCGCAATGAAATATATGTTCCATATGCATAGTATTTGGCCTTTTCAATGACTCCTTTATCTCACACCCAGCATATACAAGCACTTACTATTTGTTCAGTGAATTAATGAATTAATTAAGGACCTATACCTACAACACTAATTAATGACCATAAATTATTTGATTTAGTTAACAAAAGTGAAGTTGAGTGATACTGATATAGCGCTTAGAACCAAAAGGAATATAATTGGTTTAATATGAGAACTGACTATCTGAGACAGAAACTATCCCGCAAAAAACTTGGAACTATAATCACCGCGGGCAAATGAAAGAGAAAAGATGCTCTTGGAGTTTACCATAAAACCCTCAATCCCTTTCCATCCTGACTGACAGATGCATCTCGTTACTGCCGGCTCTGCCCGAGGCTGGCTGCCCAGCTGCTGCCCAGCTCTCTCCAGGACTGTGCACATTCGGTGTCCAGAGCTCCATTTTCTCTTTGTGTGTATCAGGGCGTCGGTTCCCGGGTGCTGTTGAGAGCCAGCACTCTGGTTTCAGCTCTCATCTCTCTATCACTAAGGAAAATCGCTGGCTCTAAGTTGTTTTCCCCCTAACCAGCTGGTCTGCTCCCTCAGGCCACTTCAGGCTCCTGTCGGCCAGCACTTCATGCAGCCGTCCACAGACCTGCATGTTTAATAAGGTTGCCTTATATTAGTTTCCTAAGCTTCAGCCCCTTTGAAACTTCCTAAGTTTCAAAGGGGCTGAAACGAACTGATGAAGACCTCACGTGATTCTGACATTTCAGAGACATGAGCCAGACAGAGACACACAGAACGAGGAGCAGAGGGAAGGGAATGAATCAGGGCAACTGCCCAAACTGCAGTTATGTTACTGTTTTTGTTATGGTACATTGTCATCTATTTTTGTCTCATGACAGCCCCAGGGGGAGCATACAGCCCTTAGCAACTTCCTCATTTTCCCTCAGACTGTTTTCTCTCTGTTTAGATTGAGTAAATTCCATCAATGGGTCCCCAATTCACTGGTTCTGTCTTGTCATCTCCATCCTACCTGTTCTTTCATCTTCACCTGAGGACATGCTTATTGATCTTAGAGAGGGGGAGAGAAAGGGAGAGAGAGAAGGAGAGAAGGGGAGAGAAAGGAAGAGAGAGAGGGAGAGAAACATCGATCGGTTGCCTCTCACACACGCCCTGACCGGGTACCACACCTGCAACCTAGGTATGTGCCCTGAGATCGGCAATGAAACCCATGACCTCTCATGGTTTGCAGGACACACTCACCAACCGAGCCACACTGGCCAGAGCGCCACTATCCTTCTGAGCCCATCCACTGAGTTTTAGTTCAGTTATTCTATTTTTCAGTTCTGTAGTTTCCATTTGTTTCTTTTAAGTCCTATTTCTTTGCTGAGATGTCCTACTTTTTTCACTTGTTTTGAGAGAATTTGTAATTGTTTTTTAATGCTGCCTTACAAACCCTTGTCAGGTAATTCCAACATCATTCACTGGAAGGAGAAATGGTCGCTAAAGGTCACCTCAGTGATGACATCTAGAAAAGCAATCCTCTAGAAAAAGCAATCATCAAGAAAGAGCTTCCTGAGACCAGAATTAGGGTTGTGGAGGTTGTCAAATATCGTCATTGTTTACTCCATATTCAGTAGCTCAATGAGTTCTTAAGTGGCTACTGAATTGAAAAGCATAACCTGGAATGAAAATCACCGCGCTTGTCCTCAGTGCTGGTTGAAGGCTGGTGTGAGCTGCAGACTCCTCCAGACCTTTGGAGAACAAGGAGTCCCAGTTTAAGGGCCACAAACCCACCACCCCTTAGAAGCAGCCTTAGAATGAATCCTAAAGCTGAGCTAACCTCCACTGCGGAAGAGCAGTGGCTGCCTGGTTATGTTTTGATACACTCCAGACCATTTCCAGAGGCAACCCCCTAACCGCACAGCCCAACATGGGTGATTTACTTTTCCCTTCGAAGCCTGTATTACAGGAGAACCCTTACCTAGAAGTGTCTCCACATGTCTGGGTAGCTTTTAGTGACTCATCATCTTATGTAGCCTTAGTTCTTTCTTCCAGCCCTCATTTCAATATTTCAAGGATCTGTCTGTAAGTGCCTCAATTTAAGTAATGTAGTCCTACAGTCTCATACAAACCTCCTGAGCTGATCTCTTCATGGAGTGTTTCCCTCCTGTTTTACATAAAATTTCCCTAGATGCACAGAAACAGCTGAGCAATCCCATTTTTTCAGGTACATTCCGAGCGCCCCTTCCAACTCCAGGCAGGATTTCTTTCCAACCTCTGTACCTCCATGCTTAATGCTCCAAAAGCCCACAGGGCGGCAGCATGGGGTCTGCTCTGTCTCCAACTAAAAGGCACTAGTTTGGAAACTTCTCAAGCATCAGGCGGTATCCCAGGTAGGCAAGCAGCCAGCGCTCACCTTTGGGAAAGCCCCCAGCTAATCACACCTCAGTCTCCTGTCTTAAAGGACCATGCCTGCAATCTGGCTGGTCCAGGTTATGGTACTGATGCGCTGCTGAGTTCAGTAGGCTGTCCGTGGCTCTCAGAGGTGGTCCCCTAAACCAGCAGCATCAGCACAGCGTGATTAGAAATGTAGATTCCTAACCCCTACCCAGACCTACAGAATCAGGAACTCTGGGGTGGTGGCTTGTGTACTTTCACAAGCCACCAGGTGACTGACACATACGTAAATGTAAGACCCACATAACCACCTAAAATCAAAGGCACAAAATGATGGAAAGCCCATCCTTACTTGAAAACAACTTGAAATGCGCATACTACTAATTCTGCTGTTAGTAATACGACTAACATCTTTATATATGGTGGATGAAAATTAATGTTGGGCAGCTATGCCACATTCAGCTCTAAGAGAAGGAGAACCAAACCAACCCAGATATTTTCAGTCTGTAAGCTCAGTGAGTATGTGTATCTCACACATCCCTCAATATCCCTGCCCCTGCTCCCAATAACACTCTCCCCACCATCCTCTCAAAGAAAAAGAATTAAGGGGAAAAAAACTGGTGGGCTTACTTCTCCCACACATGGAGACAGAACTGAGCAGTGCATTTTTATTGCTTTGAACTGGAAAAAAATGCCCAAAGCTAAACATTGCTTACATTTATTGTGGTTATTAAGGAACAATACTTCTAATAAACAACACTTGATTTACTTTTTTTTAAATATATATATTTTATTGATTATGCCATTACAGTTCTCCCATTTTCCCCCTTCATTCCCCTCCACCCTGCACACCCCCTCCCACCCACACTCCCCCTCTTTAGTTCATGTCCATGTATCATAAGTTCTTTAGCTTCTACATTTCCCACACTACTCTTGCCCTCTCCCTATCTATTTTCTCCCCACCGTCTATGCTACTTATTCCCTGTGCCTTCTCCCCATCCTCTCCTCCCACTCCCCTGGTGCTAACCTTCCATGTGACCTCCATTTCTGTGGCTCTGCTCCTGTTTTAGGTGACCGCTTAGTCTGCTTTTGTTTTAGGTGTGGATGTTAATAACTGTGAATTTGCTGTCCTTTTACTATTCATATTTTTATCTTCTTTTTCTTAGGTAAGTCCCTTTAACATTTCATATAGTAAGGGCTTGGTGATGATGAACTCCTTGAACTTGATCTTATCTGAGAAGCACTTTATCTGCCCATCCATTCTGAATGAAAGTTTTGCT